>JAMKCH010000060.1:0-81610 GCA_023653785.1 Ophioderma brevispina
CTATTCTATGATATTTTTTAACTAGATATAAACTAATTGTTCCATTCTCATAAATAAAAGAACGGCGGGCCGTAAAAGGATGCCACTCCCAAGGGGCCAGGGCAGGGCCCACGTTGTAATTTTGTATTAGATTCTTTGAGTGACTCATATGTGTATACATGTTTCAATCCTTTTCATATGATAAGGAATTGACTTTCCAATTCACAATCAAATCTGGGAAAAGGATATCCCCATAAGGTCCATGTATCTCGCTTTGATTTTAAGGCAGTACCGTCTTCATATGTTTTAATTTACCATACCGCCCGTCGAGTGAAATCAAACTGGTTGCGAATGGAAGCAATTTTGGGACTCTCTGAAATATTACCGCTATCTCTGTGAATACACAAAGTTTATGGGTCACAAGGAATCGCAACAATCCAATCAGCTTTTTTGATTGTACTGGAATCCCGTAGTGGATGGCTTTGGAGGTCGTGTTATGTAAACATCGATTATGGAGCTGTTTGTTGCTTTAGTGTAAGTGTATATTATTATTTAATTTAGAACATGTTCTTATTTTCCCCGTAACTTACCGTTTACCTGATCACCCCTCCCCCCTGACCATCATAATATGAATTCCAAACACTTTTAAGTGTTATATTCCCATTACTGGTTTGAAACCCCAAGGTGGTCAGTAAATCTGGTCAGGTTACGGAAACACTAGTGTAATTGAACCCTATCAAAATAGTGTAATGGCATGCCTCGCCTACCCCTTTACATTTCTTGAAAAACCCAAGGTACAGACTGATGAACAATAATGCAAGTGAACTGACTAGGTACGAGTGTTTCGCATTTCCTCAGGTTTTGAACTTCTAAAACGTCAGCACAATCAATTGTAGTTCTTGTGCCACTCGAATGAACAACTTGCCTGCCATTAAGTGGTTCTCCAAAGACGGTCGCTACTCTACTCGGCCTGTACGAGTACTGAGGCAGCCATGTCCCAGTGGGCATCCTTAGTACATAGCTGTGTAAATGTAAATGTATGTACTTCTGGCGTATATCGAGCAAGGAATACATTAATCCTCGACTTATGATTATTGTTTCTGCCAATAGGGGGGGGGGGGCGGTAGGTGATTCGACTCTAAAGAGAAACATAGGGAGATTTCAGGAAGAAGCGCCCCAAATTTTTTTCTCAAACCCCGGTTTTTTACATATTTGGAATGCAATTACCAATGTATTAGATCAACCAACAGCGGCTCAGAGACTTCCCAAGTACCTTTTCTCCTACAAATTCATTTTTCTGTGCCACCAGGAAACTCTCATAGCAATAACACGATAATAGTTCCGCACACAAACGCCTTGTACTTATCGAGGCTGCGCTTAAAGTCTAGTGGGTTTAATTTCTAATGTATAGATTGTGAACGATCAAGAAATAATTCTCGATTGCTACATTGCGCTTCTTTGTGTAAACATTATTTCAAGATTTCTTTTTCTCATCATCTTACAGAATTTTCTTGAAACAGCCAGAAAGCTAGTATCAACTGTCGGGCATTTAGAGCGTACGATTGAGCGAACATAAATTGAGTGGAGGCTCCCTAACGTCCCGCCAGCGGCATGATTAAAACAAAGACGCGTAATATGAGACTCTTTACATGATTTACGTCACAACATGGTATCTGCTCGGTGTTTTACAAAATTCCCTCGTACTTTCGTATTGCTTTCGCCACGATTCCCTACTTCTTTGGTAATAGATAAATTTCTAGTAATTACACATTTCAGTGGATTATATTCAAGCCATTTTACTTTATTGTATAACTGTGTGTGGGTCATGGGTAAGAATTCTTACAAGAATACGGCGGCAACGTGGGCAGGTAACGGGGACGGTAACTGAGTCAGGATTGAAAGTTGAGACTGATGAGTCTTGGAGGCAAAGGATTGTATTGAGTTGTCGGGCTAGGAAGGGGAAGGAATAATCGACTTGATCATTGAATGTTTATTTTCTTTTTGACTTGGGCAATTAAATTCATGTGAGTGCTTAACATTGAAGGTTTGTGTACCGTTCGTGACCGAGTACTCGGTAGCGTATAGGCTCCTGTGTTGATTACACTTGACACAAAACAGCAAGGAGTTTAAGCTTACGATATACTATTGCTGGATTGAGCGTGGGCCGACATTACTTCCTGGTGGGCAGTGGGCCGAGTGTGCACACGCATAATTGGGGCCTAGGTGGTAATGGGCCGAGTCCGAGTGGGCGATGGGCCGAGATTGGCGAGGGCGAGGGGGGTGACCTGTTACCTTCCCGGCGACCAAGAAAGAAATGGAGTCATCACGCCATGACCCGTCGATAATATGGTCGCGCGCCCAAGGATTAGGGGCTGGGCCCTCGCTCCGGATGCTTGTTGATCCACACTGAAGTGGAATAAGCCGAATACGCCGATCTTATGTAATAGCAGGATGATTAGTAGTTTCTGTCGTGCAGACAGAACGTCAAAGCATGGGTTTCTCAATGGGGAACGATTACGATAGCAGGAAGTTGACACACCAAAAAACAATGTTTGGGGTTCTCTTTTGCACCTGTTTGCGCTATAAACCTTCGACACGTTATCGGTAGGTGGTCCACAACTGGATCCATGTAAAATTTTGAGAGGAAATTCGTATCCTAAAAAAATCTCCTCCTGTTCACTTTATATCAACTCACGTGAATAAATAAATGCCTATTCGTGAACCCTGAAACAATGACTTCCCTTTTGGCTATTCACTTCAAGATGCACAACATATTGCACATGGACGGTATGGAATGAGGTGGGGTAGCAGGGCGATGGAGGGGGCAAATGGTGGGTATAGGATCCAGTTCAAAATTTAAAAAGGAGGTAAAAGGGGACCGAATTTTAGGGACAAGTGCCTCCCCCCCCCCCCCACCCACCCACCACACACACACATACTTCTGCTGCATATGGGAGTGCATTATGGTATTATTAAGTGCTCCGATTATAGCATGCCGTAGTTAGACAGTAAAATAAACGTGATGTATTCTTATTATTTCAGACCAAATGGCACTACACATGTGACTTCTGTAGTAATAATCGCACTCCTACTCTTTGCGGATGAAGTGAAAAGCCAGAATGTGAACATAGATTTTAATAGTAACCCCGCAGGCAATCTTATCGAAGGCGTACAAATTCTTTTGAACTCAAGTCAGCGGTTCATTTGATGACACAACTGATACTTTGGTTGTTTTCACTATTCAAACCTGGTGAAGTTGTGACTACGCTAGCAACTGCTGAAGATGGGAAGGATCCTAGTGCCACCAGAAATATGTCATATTGTGGGATGGATCCCTAATAATGGAGCTTACGCTTTATATGTGCCATCTCCGAATATTAGCGACCGATAAGTGCCAATAATCGTGTGCTGCATATCGTCAGGTAATCTACTACTAGCGCGGCAAACCCGTTACAGTTGATATCATGTATTCTCCGCGTGGTAATCCTCAATGTGAAGCAGCTCTTCAGTCTTCAAATTCACCTTGTTGACGGGGATTGAAATCACCTTTACATGCACTGCAGACGCCGGAATCTGTTGTCCCAGTATAGATGGTATCGTGAATGGTGGGACATCACGACGACAATACCAAAACCCCGAAGTCAGTTTTATCGATATACGTAAATATCGGTTTTGGAATCACATTAACATACAGATCAACGTAATGGGGTTATATTCAGTTGGTAAGGCAATCGATACGAATCATGAAAAGTAAACCAGAGTCCTGTTATCTCGACCACTTACGGTGCGGAAACTCAACAACACAGACACCAGTGACCTGACTCAGGACTCAACAAAGTCTACAGGACTTCCGACAGGTGTCATTGCAACACATAAGTAGTCATTGTTGCTTAATATGTGCAATTTTATATTGTAATCATCTTATTCAAACTTGGAAAGTGAAACAAATTCCGAAAATAAGTACACTTAAATCACACGAAGTCATACTTCACTCGCTTTCACAAAGGGCGATGAAAAAGTTGCAGCCAACGATCACAGTTTTGATAATCCTTTCATGTCGAGTGCGCGGCGGGGGGATGTCCGTCCGTCTCCAAATGGAGGCGGCCGTTATGCGGTCGTTCAAAATATTAAACCAAAAATTGATGTGCACCTTACGCTGGTAATCAATAATTAAGATATACCCCAATCCACCGGCTTACCAAGGACCACCGAAAAAAAAAAAACCGCGAAAGCACCGAGGGAGGAGAACAATACGCAAACACTAGTACTTTGTTAAAGAAACCCTGGTCACGACAATCTAGTATGCTTTGGTTCAAAACATGCTAAAAGAAAGCCGTACGTCAGAGAGATTCTAAGACAAACAGTTCAATTCTGAAACGGTTTGTTTAAGGAATGCATTTTAAGATTGGGTGGGAGTACCACAACTACCTAATACGGAACCAAAGACCGCAAACGATGATTCCAAATCTGCATTATACGCGAACACGGCTGCTGATGGAGTCACATCGCATCATGAGCTCCTGAAGAGTGGCCCACCGCCCTTCACCTCCTGATGATCAAAAGAAGATTCGGATGTCACATCTCCGGGATTGAATACGCGATTTAGATCTAGTCCAGAACCTGCATCGACAGACGAAAAAAAAAACGCGAGGGAGAGGAGAGTGATAGGGGATAGCATAATATTTTTTTTTGCCGATGAAAGCCCAGTTGTGTATCTCAATTTGCAAATAATGATGTATTTCACAATCATTTGTTTGGTAACCCTTTACCTGATTTGGTGAATTGTTTTGTTCAGCAATTGCAGTGCTTCTGCTTGGGAGGTCTTGCCAGACAAATCCGAGTATAATTCTTTTGATGTTAATGATATTAAACTAGGGCAAAATTTGAATTACACTCACGGTGATCATTTGCAAAACTTACGCAACATACGCCGAGAAAGTGACTCTTAGCATGCTTAGTGTCCAGCAAATGTTGACTCTTAGTGGGTCCGTTCCCCCTTTGATTTCATTTGACGGGCGGACCATTTCATTATAAATTTCGTATTTGTATGAGAATATTTGCAGTATTCTAATGCTCCAAGGTACAAAAAATGGTGTTTGTTGATAGCTACTGTGAACTTATGACAACTCTGGACCACTATGTATCAAATGAATTCTGATAGTCATACAAGGGTAAATATTTTGAAAAAAATGGCTTTAATTGTGCCACAAAAGATATTAAAAGGCAAAAGAGGCCTACTAAACTAATTTCGACGTTATGTGCTTAGGTGTCGAGTCGCGGACAAGGTGAGGGGACACAACTAATATTGACTTTTTTGCGCCTTAGTTGCTGTTTTGTTTATGGCTTATGTTTTTGCATTATGGCCTTGTTTATGGCATTATTCGCTATGCGAACTTTGCGGAGCAATAGAAATAAATATCACTGCACGGAAGCCCATATATTTAGGTAAAAGAAAAGATTAACAAATTGTAATAATAATATAAAAAAAATTAGGTTACATCAGGAGATGTTTTATTGTGTTTTGTCTGTGCAATTGACTCTCGCCAAAATAGAAGAGTGGAATTTTGTCCTTAGACCCGGAGGAATAAAGAATCAAGCTTTAAATATTGTTGTTAGGGTGTATAACGCACGACACCGCAAGATATGGAGATCTGGAATGTCATACGCCAAGTACAGAACGATCTCGCGCAGGGCAATAAACTCCATATTATCACGAAAGATATTTAGTAATATGTACAGAAAAAATTGTATAAAAGTTTTTTTTGTGGGAAGTAAGTCGATGTACAAGGTCCTTTCAAAATATGTTAAAATTGGCTCAGAGCTGTACAAAAAAATAAAGGGGGAATGTGACACGGTTTTTGATCGATGATTCTTCTTTGTTTCGTTCTGTGAATGAAAGTTAATATAGTCCGCCGGAAGCAACCGTCTGGACTAAAGACGACACGGAAGTTACGGATGGCAATGAAGCGGTTGAAAGTAATGTGCGTGAAACGTTCAATGAATCGAGTTACCCATTCGTTACCGTTGTAGCCGGATGTGAGTTACGGCGACTATAATACTTTCACCGTTCTACACTTTAAGGACACAATCACTTCCACGAGTGTGAATAACAAGTGGTTGTTTACTTCTGTAAAACAGTAAAAAACAGGAAGAGTTGGGGGTGGTGGCAGTTTGTGGCATATTTCTGGAACAAGAAAAAGCAAGGGGAGGTGTTCAACTCCCTGAACAGAATTTACAGGTATCTAGCAGTTTTGCGACATCGACATCAATTCAAAAGCATTTAAGACCGGGATTCAGGCATTGTATGTTATTAAAGCTTGTGTAAGATATTTATCTGGCAGTGAAAGATGAGAGCCGGGATTAGCACATAATACAATAGCAAGGTTGTGAGCTATGCATGACAAGCATTGTTTTCAAGTTGGTAAATGCTGGCATGTAATATCAGCATCTAACTGTTCCAGAAAATGCCCAAACTTGCCCACCTCCCCCCTAGGAACTCTTCCGGTTTTTAAGTTTTAGCAGAATTGTAAACATCCAAATTTGATTTCAAACTGTGGAAGTGATTTCAGGAAGCGTCCTTCATCTATGTCAAACGTTTTTTTCATGCGATTATGTCCCTTTAACCTGCACAACAAAGTCTCACCAAAACTCACTGTGTTAATTGAGGAATAGTAGCGATGGAACGTTCAATAATAAACAAGACTATATGGGCAACGAAATCGCTGGCCGGGCCACGAAATCGCCGTAGCGTGCCATCCCGGGTCATGGGGCTGGGGCCCGATGGGCCCTGGGTTTCGAATCCCACCCGAATTAGCGACTTTTCTTGTCCCCTCTCCCTCACCCTTCAGTTCCTCCCGGGAGATAGGCTAGAAACCGACGTCAGGGTTAGCGAAGAGAGAGCCCTAGATTCCTGGCAAGTGCCTGGAAGTATATAATAAACGATCACACGTTTGTAAGTTAATCTCCCATCATCAGAAACGTACCATTGCTAACAACTATGTGCGACACAAACAGCCATTATTACGTGCCCGCAGAGATTAAGTTGTTAAGAATACACGAGCTTACATATCCGTTTAAATTTGTATATAAGAATTTTATCAATTATTTGCTTTGAAGGTAAATATTATATGAAGTTGATTAATTCAAATTAATTTACAAGTCAACCTTCATATCACTGTTTTTTCCCTTTGTATTTCATTGTAAGGCCTGTTTTGTTGATTGGCCACACCATACTTTAATTGAACAACTTTCATTGCTTTCACAAAGTGGCCAACTTGGAATTCTGATCATTCACGCTTTACATTGGGCTATAGATTTTCACAAAGGAGATAGATAAGACCATTGTGTAGAGTATTTACAAATACCGTATTAAGTAATCGTCTTCTGGATTTGATTCTAACACCCGCCAATAATTCTGGTTCGAATTAGGTTACTCTCCTGGAAAACTAGTCTTATTGCCTGATCGATTTGCTAATGGTTTAGAAATGATCGATCTATTTAGAAGATGACTATTGATTGCGTATTGTAATATAACACTTAAGTGACCAAGGGGTTTCACCCCTTGGTGCCAAGGGGGGGGGGGGGGGAGGGGGGGGGGGGGGTTCCATGGGACCCCCCCACCCCCTAAGGGGGAGGAAACCCATTTTCCCCGAGGGAAGTTTTGCACGAAATTGTATACCACATGAGGTATAGCGGTCATAAGAACACCCAAATCAGCAACAAAAAGAAATTTTGTTATTTCGGCTGCAAATTAGGGTTAAAAAACATTGTTTTCAAAACACGCGGAAAATTGGGAAAGAAAAAGACCGAGGGAAAATTCAAATGAGCCTTGCGCTTCCACCAAACATTTTGAAAACTTACGTTTATGTTGTATCTATTCTAGAAGAGTGCGCCCCAAATTACCGATATTTAACACAAAACGAGAGTTAGCAGTTTTAGGAATCCTGTATTTTTACGGGTGTTGTGTTGCAAATACAGCATTTTCCATTAGAGTGTGTACAGTAACGGTTTGGCAAAACATCCATGATTGAATTGTTGTTTTCAGCACATAAGGTTAATTTTTTTTTAATGTTACTAATAATTGTTTACTTACATTAGGGGAACTTATATCAGCAAAAAAAAATGCTTGGTTCTGTTTCTTATTCTTATTTTTAACAAATATTCTGAATGCTTCAGTTAGTGCCCAGGGGGGGGGGGTTCCAATGGGACCCCCACTAATTAATCATTTAACGGCTTGGCCGGATTTAATTATTTTGGTATTGAAAAAAGGCATTTCTTAAAGTCAGACAATTACAAAAAATTTCGGAGCAAAAAATCCCACGCGTAAAGCGGCCAAGCGGCGGAAAAACAAATTTTGGGGGTCCCTAGGATCCCCCACCCCCCCGTTGGTCACTAAAGTGTTAATAGTGAATGAATATTTAAACATTAGACGGACACAATAGTTGGCACAACTATTTTATTAACATCATACAATCTAAGATGCCAGCATGAGACAATAGTGACAATTCGAAGGCGGATACAGGTGATGTAAACTTACAACTTTATTCCATTAATGTCGGCTTGAATTCAGAACGAAAAGGACATGAAAATGTATATATTCTTTTAGTAGGATTCAAACCCACGGGTTTTTTGTTTTTTTTTTTTTATGCAGGAGAAAGTTTTGGACAGCGTCCGATAAGTTGAGGAACAGGGAAGAAACAAGGGAGAACTTTCCGGCGAACCTAACACCTATAAGATAATATGTATCTATCGATCATCTACCATAATGCTTGATAGCTCAGTTGGCAAGAGCATCGTACTAGTAATACGATGGTCGTCGGTTTGAATCCGGCCAGCGCACATGTGATTTCCAACACTATATAACGTGAACTGGCAATATCCCGGGAACGATTAATGTATATTCACACTTTAAGATTGTTTTCTTAGGGTATTATTTGGGACAGGTGAATTTGCAGCAGCTGTCAGCATGAAACAGCGGAGCCACAGCAAAAGAGAGAACGACCTGCCCTCCCCTCCCCCTAAGAACCCTCTTCCCCGTTTACTTGGTACCAAATCTGAAACAGGAGGCATATACGGTCTTACATAAACATATGCACGTATTAAGTTTAAATGGTCAAATGTTAAATTGTGCCCTGTAGAAACTTTACCCCGCCCCAGCTGCCGACACCAGGCGGGCAGGGGTCAGCCAGACACTCCATATCTTTATGTTAGGTTACATCGTTAATGCGCCTCTGTTGCCAGTATGTGGTACATCTTTTGTTTGATTAAAAAAAAATGGTGCATAATCATCTGTATTATCAATCCAAGCATAAATAAATGCAATTGCTTAGGAGTATGCGCTAAACATGCAACATTCACCCTTAACCGTCTGCATCCAGCCATGTGTTTGTTACAAACACCGTCCCCGAAAGGGGAGGGTGGTTACCACTTACTTAGGATTTTCAATTATAACCCTCCGTCCAACCAAGGGTTTTTGTATACGTTCATTGACGGGGGAGGGTGGCACCCCCCACCCCCCCCCCCCCCGACGATTTTTTCGTAATAAGCGACAAATTCATCTTGTTGGTATCAGTTGTGTAGCTACAATACCTTTCGTCAGCCAAGTGTACAAGCATATCAAGTTTTAACAATATGCCGTCATAGTGACATCATAAATGAGAGCTTATTTTAACAAATTTGTAACAAATCGCCAAAATCAAGGGTCTTTTTCCGACGGCTTGCCATTCAGCAAGAAAATTGGTATTTTTTTGGAAATGGATGGGGTGCCACAAGTAAGCAACACATGTTATGACTCTAAATAATAAGAAAAAATACAAATATTGTCATTATTTGCCATCTACGTAACATAAAGTACCATTTGGCATTTTACACATAAAAGTATAGGAACTCGGTGGCAACCCCACCAACCTTCTGACTTTAACGGGACACCCTGACCTCCCTTGAAAATGATAACCCTTCATTTTTTCCCGCTAAAATGACCGCAAAAAATGATGAACTACTATTACATAAGCGTCTTAGATCATATCAGTTTGCATTTTGGTGCAACAGGGGATCATCCGTTGGCCCCCCCGGGCAGACAAGGTTAAACATCAAATACGTATATGTAAATTGGAATCAAAGGATAGCGTATAGGATTTTTTTATTTCTGTTGGTATTTATTTAAATTACAAATAAGTACAAAAAACACAATATGACCTCACTATGAAATCATAAGTCAGGACAATACATGGTCTTCGTGAAAAATACAATACTCTGATTTTTACCTGGCTTTGCAAAACGTATATTATGGCGATAAAATACCAGCTGTATATAAAACTTGTAATTGCCATCATTAGAGCCAAAACCAAATGGGGAAATTTTACATTCTAAACGTGTGGTGCAAATCATTTGCTATTTTCACTTGTGGGTGTCGGAAATGGACAGTTTTGCTGCCATTGGAAATTTGGGACGTCATTCTGACGTAATACTAGGCAGTTGGTATTTCTTGCACGGTCATGTTCGCTTGAACTTTCATGGTATCATCCCCCCTCCCCGGGGACGGGGCGGTAACCATCACTTCAAGAATCATCATATTACTCTATAAGAAAAGCCAACAAACAAGCAATCACTGAGCAAGCAAACAAGCAACCGCCAATATAAAGAAACAGCAAACACACACAAAACAAAAAAACAAGTTTACTTTTATCCGGGGAACTCAAGCTATTGTTATTAATATGAATCTCAAACCATCTTAACATGTGAACAAAATGTTGCTTATCACCCCGCCGCAATTGTAAACTTTTGGGAATAGTCAAGGGTTGAAAAATCTTACACCTGGGTACCGCTTTTTTACCCAACTTGTATAAGGATAACTCACTTTCGATACGGGACCTCTTTAATGAACATTTTGAAACACGTATTTAGATCATGCATGAAAAAGCCCATTGCAGATGCTCTATAGTTTGCGTTAATGAATACGAAAAAAAACCTTTCATGTAAAAACCAAAATTACTAATAACGTTGGGACATAAAATTGTGAAACCGTTTGCCACTACGTATGATTTTTTTCTTCTCTTAACTCCGTTGCCAGACTTAGGTGGGCCATTTTTTTGGGAGGGGGATAGGATAAGGGGGGCCGATCGAGTGGGGGTTACTTTAGTCGGGTGATAGTGTTTAATCGGAAAGGAAAAGCAGTCATTCGGCGTGTATAATCTCGCCCCCGCGCCACTGTCATAATTTGGCATAATAATAGGATAAAAACAAAGGCAGAAGTTCAAAACAGTAATGCATGATCATGAGCAATCATGACTATACTATAGGGCCTATTATACGCTCTTTGATTTTAAACGTCATATTACCGATATTATTTGAACATTTTCTTGAATATTCGATTATAATAGTTTTAGAGCTTACTTTTTTGAAGGTGGTTATTGTTATTGTGCGCGCGAGGTGAGAGTTGTGTGCTCTGTCATTTGATTGTGCACGTACATGACTGTGTGTATATGTGTGGTTGTTTGTAAGTGTGATTTGAGAAAGGGGGATATAGGATGCGTGTTGCTTGAAAATAATTGATTTCTTATTTTAATTTACGCGCGCACACTTGTCATAAACTTGTATTCATTTATTCTCTATTAAGCGTTCGAATCTTTGGAAAGGCGCTTAATAAATAATAATAGTATTATCCAGCCTCTGGATAAATGGAAATTTTAAGGTTTTACCGGAATGACCTTAACGGTTCCAGCTCCGAAATCTTGGCAACAGAAGGTTTACTTGTTCCCGACACGAACAGATATTGTTAATACAGCGTCATATATTATATGCACTAGACGTATGGCTAACAGCACCGCTCTGCATACTTATATACCAATCAGGAAGTTTTCGAAACCCTATTTTGTTGCAGCCTGGTGATGTTAGAGGCTATGACCTTCTTTCGTATGTCGTCCTTCAGGAAATCGTCCAGGCACACTATATGGTAAAGGTTATATAACAAATCTTGTATTTTGACACACTGTTGATAACTAGCTAGTAACTCTTGGGCAGTCGGCTCCTCTCGCTTCTCTCGTCATCAATCTCTTGGTAAGTAGTTCATAATAGTTTTACAGAATTATGAATAACGTATGTACTCACAGTGATCACGATTTATTTGCAGCAAATTTACTAACCTTTCAATTCGCCTCAAGATTAACCTTAACAACTACATGCATGCAAAGCTGTATCGTCCTAATATGGAATTTTGATAGTGTTGCGGGATGAATTTAGTATTCTTGCAACACACATCCTTCAACATGCAGTGCCCGTTGGGCTGCCGAATTCATTGGTGGGTGTCACAATATAAAATTACGTGTGTACACGACCAGCTACTGTATATTACAGAAAGGAGGCCAACAAGTGGGTATTTAACGGGAATAGCTACGTTACCGGGGCGTGTCAATGTGAGGCACTTTTATTATGTTTTGGTTAAAAGATAGATTCTGTTTTTTCTTGTCTTTTTTTGACAGGCCACGGTGTTACGGCCCATGGTTTATTGGTTAATAACACACACAAAAAAAAATAAAAAACAAGCTTTTTTCTCAAAAAAAAACGCATACAGACACACATGGACACACAACCACACACAACCACACACATACACAAACACACACTTAACACACAAAAAACCGAGCCCTACTCGCACACCCACACACAACACACCACACACACACCAAAACACAACCATATAACTGCTAACAGATTACATAGTTTTAGCAGGGGGACTACCCAACACAATATACAGAATCATGCACATGTGGTGAATAAGTACAACCTATGCAAAACGCATACACAAAATAACCTTTGTGCATATAACAAAATACCATTTGCGAATTTTAAACAAAACATTAGTGTCTAATATTTAATTTACTATATTAATTAAGAACAAAAAGTCGAATTCATCATCCAGAATCCTACTTTTTTTCAAAGTTGGACACGGAAAAATGAAGCATCCCTCATTATGAATAATAATTCTAACACTTAAGTGGACAAGGTCTTCCCAACTCTCCGTTGGTGGATAAGGTGGAGAGGAGTGGGGTCTCTACGGAAATCACTTTCCTAATTCATACCACACATGCAGGACAATAAGAAAATAACAAATGAGTATAACAAATTAGTATCCCCAAAGATGTGTAAAAATTAGGGGCAAAGCATTATTTTCAAATTCGGAAAAACACATTCGGAACACAAATTAACACGGCCTCGTTTCCACAAAATATATATGCATGTGGAATGAAAAAGTTGTTAATATGTGTTCTAAAATGTCCAATTTACCTATATTGAACACAAATTATGTAATTTTCTAACAATTAAATGGTTGGGGGAGGGGGGGGGGCTCCTATGGATACCGAAAATTTGTTTTCGCGCTGGCCGATTTACGCGCGGGATTTGTACGTTCGTTTTTTGTCCTGACTTTTTAAATATGGCGTTTTTTTTCATATACCCCCCACCAAAAAAATAAAATAAAATAAGTAAATAAATTGGTGAAGCCTGTTAAAGGAGTTAGTGACAGAAGGGAGATTTTTTGAGGGATCCGAATTTTCTCTTTCTCACGAATTTCTCTCAATGTAAACTGGATCGGCTTTAGACACAACCGGAGGACGTTTTCGAAGGTCTATTGGACAAACAGTACAAAGAAAACCGCAAGAAAGCCTTGTTTTGAATTGCCTGCTATCGTTAGTTATCGTCCCTATAGAAAACAAATGCATACGTAATCATCATCGTAGTAACATACACAATGGCTTATTATTCCCTTCAGGTATGATTTAATATATTGGTAAGCATTCCAAATATACAAAATATCCCAGGTTCGGAAAAAGGGGGGCGCTTCTTTATGTACTGTCCTTATGATGTCTCTTTAATTAGTGGGGGTCCCATGAACCAACCCCCCGGGCCTAACGGAAGATTGCCTTAGACATTTTTTTTTAAAAATCAACAGAACAATCATATTAGCTGTGAATTGTTTAAAACTTTCAAAAAACCCCCAAAAATAAACAAAATTTTATTAAAAAAAAATAATTAACCGCTTAGTGCTGAAAGCAAAACAATTTCATCGTGGACGTTTTTAAAAAACCGTTACTGGACCAACACTATGGGAAAATGAGGTGTATTTTGAACACCGGTAAAAAATACAGGATTGCTACAGTGCAATTTTTGTGTTAATGTAATTTGGGTCTTCTAGCGTAGATATCAACATAAAATAAGTTTTCAAACGTTTGATGTAAGCCCGCTAGGTTCATTGGATTTCCGTCTTTTTGCCCAATCGCAGGGGACTGTAGTGTAAGAGTTGTTGCGCTTCCCGGATAAATTGTGAAGTTTTGCACACAAGTACTTTAGGTGGCATTGAATAATCCATAAAATTGATGGAAGCACTTGCCAACCCCCCCTTAATGGGCCCCAGCTTTGGGTTTCAAGGTTAATCAGGGGTCAAAAATTTAATATGTTCTGAATGTGTTAGAAAGCACACCATGGTGTTTGTCTGGTCACAAGGATCCAAAAAGGTATAGTTTTACAACTAGCTTGGGCTTATAGTTCCGGAGTTTGGGTAAAAACTGTAAAAATGGTGAAAAAGTCAATATTTGGTTTGTACATGGTCAAAAGTTTAAAATTGCTTTGATTCAGTTATATGTGGTGCAAATTGTTTCCCCCTAGCTTCAAGGAGTGAAATAAGGAATAGTTTGCCTTATCTTTAGGCTTAGGTTTCACGTTGAATTTTCCAAGAAAATAGGTCATCAAAAATAACAGGTCATAGAATGAATAGCTGCCACTACCTGTTGATTTATTTTCGCTATTTGGTGTAATACCAGACAAAAAAACGTAAGATAGTCAAACTTTCCTATATTTCATTCTCATGAGCTAAACCAACAATTTCAACCACATTTTACCAAATTTGAGCAACTTTTAATTTTGACGCCCTGTACAAACCAGAATTGGCTTTTTTATAATTAAAACAAATTATAAACCATTTTTACAGTTTTTACCCCATAATTCCTAATTATAAGTCACAGGTAGTTATAAACTATACCTTTTGGAATCCTTGTAACAGACAGACATCATGGTGGTGCTTTTCAACACAATCGGAACATTTTACAAATTTTACCCTGTGGTAACCTTGAAATCCAGCTGGGGGCCATGAAATGGGTGTGGCAAGTGCTTCCATCAATTTTTTTGATTATCATGTATAAAGTACTTGTGTACCAAAATTCACAATTTTATCCGGATTTGCACACCACATAAGATCTGTTGACACAATCCCTACTAACAAATATTTGCGTGTTTTTGAAACAATTATTTTGCCCCTATGGCCCTCCCAAATAATAGATTTCATTTTAAGAATTGCTGATTTGGTATTGCCTTATGAACCTTCACATTGTGTAAATTTCGTGCAAAGTGGTTTCCTTGGGGGGCCGGGGCCCCCCTTGGGCACTAACGGGAAGTGAAACCCCTTGGTCACTTGAGTGTTAATGTGTCATGTGTTTGGTGTGTGGCATTGTTCCCCCCCCTACCCCCACACACCCCACTTTAATAAGGTAGAATAGTATCTTGGCAATTTCTGCCAAGTACAGTAAGGTTCGAGAATATGTTTCTAAAAGAGAAATGCGCCTACAGTCATTGTAATGAACGGAAGGATTAGAATTATGGTTTCCAAGTTTGGTTATTCCTTCATATTTCTAATTTAACCTTTGTTGTATGTTTTTTCAATTCACTAATAGCACTGAACCGTTGTCCTTCATATAAGACATAACAGAATTTCACAGAATATTTACCTTTTGAAAGTCGTCCGCCAGAGATTCGTCATGAACGGACCATTTTCTGATGTCATGGATGAACAGCATGTTAACAAAATTGTTGACTTGTAGAATAGGTAATTTGTTTTCCTCATATAAGCAAGATGACTTATAGCTCCATTTGCTCCCAAATGTTTTTTGTGTTGAAATACAACGTATACTAACAATATTGGATTTTGTCATGGACCGAAACATTGCCTTTCCTAGTGTCAGTCAAGACAAAAACTTTTGAGAAAAAAAATCTTCTCTAATTGGCCTCAAAATGGATGGAAATCTTCAATAGGATGATGCTGCATGTAGAATGCGCAAAAAACGTTTTTTAATCCTGTTCCTTTGGTAATTATGACTTCCAAACCATTTGGAGCCCTGACCATTTTACCAGAAGACACACACACACACAATCCTGAAGTAGAAAATAACATGTTCTTTATTATCTACTTAAAATTGGATTCATAAAGGGATTTCTTATGTTGTAAAAATGTTCCAAAAATGTAACTTTTTTTCTTCACTGTCTACTTCAGACGATGAATGTGGACGTGACTTTGGTGGGGTTGGTAATCTATTAATGATAGGAAATGAAGTTACAACCAAGATGTGAAAGTAACATTTGGATGAGACCGGTTGTAAACATTCTAGAAGGATTACAGGTATTGCTAAGCTGTCATGTGAGGGTTTCATTTAACGTGGAAACAGACTCGTTGCTGATACTGAAAACCAGCGGAGAGTACCTACTAGGGTAGTCTCCAAATGATGGAAGCGAACCTTACGAGCTATTGGACTCCAACATTATGTTGTTGGGTCGGTAACCCGTGATGATGGTGGTCCAATGTTGTACGTGCACATCTTCAATATTAGCAAGCAGATAGAGGTAATTACGCATGTAAAGCTGTGGTCCAATGGTAATGACCACGTTCCCCGAGATATTAGCCCTAAAACCTTAACGTTGGACGTATTATATTCCATCTGGACAAACCTGCATGTGAAGCCTCACCATCAATCCAGATTTAACGTATTAACGATGGAGATAAAGTAACTTTCCGATGTACTTCAGATTCTGGGTAATACTACAGTACCAATTCAATGGTTTCGTACAGGCAATCGTAACTTCAATACCAGACGCACAAATTTCAACAAACGGTTAACGATTAAGCATTGTGGACAACTTGATGCTCACCTGGGACAATGATTTTGATTCGGAGACCTTCGGCTGTATTAGAAAAACTGACTCAAATCCTACCAAACCACAGTCGCTGTTTTTCTTGGACCGTTAACAGTGCTGGAGTCACCAGGAAAACAAATGACTGGTGTCATTGTCGCGTAGTTGTTGTCATAATAACTGCAATTTTGATTATTACATTATACTGTATTTTAATTCGCTCTGGAAAATGCACAAATGACATTGTCAACACTTGATAGACCTATGATAAAGGCAGATAACATTTTACCTACTGCCACACTAGGTAATGGAAAAGTCGCAGATGTAGTTACAGTGGACAAAATCATGCAAATGCCAAGAAATTCTTATCTCCAAACGAAGGCGAAAGATATGGTGTTGGTTGTTCAGAAAGATAATAAATTGCGGAAGCAAAAACAAACTTCACCTGCTAACAATAATAATTATATCCGATCCGCCGTCTTATCCACGACCGCCAAAAATCCGAGAAAGTATCGAGGAAGAACAGTATGACCCAAAATGGTATTGCATTTTAAACATGTTAAAGGAAGACAACGGCAAAACTGAACTCTGTCTTTCTTATGCGAACACCCTAGATGTTGGTCCCACGCTAAGTCCTGTTTCTAAAGACCACGGTACAGTTAAAATTAAGACGATGACAAAGCACTGTGATTACTACTGTCACATGGACTGGGTTTGCATTCCCAGCTCCAAACCGAACCACCACCCTTCCTCCAACCAAGGATCTAGCTAATCCGTCGATGTCAAACAACAACATTGAATTGAATGAGATGAGTGTCTGTCAAAACGAGGCCCACCCTAGCACAATAATTGCTCACCGGTCAAAGAGTAAAAGGCTTAATATCTGCCACGTTCTATAATGCATTCGGGTCTTTCATGTGAGAAGAAGCTTTCTGGCGGAGTTGGAATTCTTCTTTGGTAGTCTTCCATTAGGTCCTGAAGATAAAGGTTGCTGATTGATGGTTTAAAAATGGATTTAACGTTTGTATCATGCACGCGTCTCCCAGTCCATCCAAAGAGTTTAATGGGTGAAAGGTCCGGTTGACTTGGTTCCGACCATGGGCGGACAAACGATGTTGGTGTCAACCTAAAAGTCAGTAGTTATTTTTGTTGAGATGTCGTCTGGCGCATTTCTTGTTGGAACCACATTGTCTTTGTTGCGCCCTTATTGACGAAGGGGAAGTACAGGTTCTATAACTGCATCAATGTAGCGTGTAAGAAACATTGTTAGGAGTCTTTGTGGGGTATTACCACCCAAAGTATGACCAAAACCATCACTGATAATTTATGGCAAGCTAAAAAGATCATAACTTATTGCTCAGCGCAGAAACCCTTAAGTTTTGATCTTGATACCGGTGGGTTGTGGTTTGGTAAGAAAACTTTTCAAATTAACAAAGTTCAGATTTAATTGGTGGGGGAAATTTACATTTATGATTTAAAAATTATTACCCAATATAGGCCTTTAATATAATCCTTCTGTTCTTTAAGATATTCTTAACATGGTGGACTTTGATATAACGCCACATATCTTAAGGAGGGATCGGTATGGCGCCCTAAAAGTCATAACTAATTATTAACAATTGTGTGATTTCGGATCAACGCGTGCTCTAGGCTAACCAATCAGAAAAGGAAAAAAAATAACGCGTTTGCTTTCAGACAGTACAAAGAAACGCGTTGCTTTCTTTCAACGCATTGCATGCTCAACTTCCTGAGTGGATGGCTTCATAGCAACAGGTGCTTCTTATTTTTGATTGGTTGGGCTGGAGCAAACGCATTGCTGTTTGCTTGAGTCAACATGAAGTCAAAATAAGTCCGTAACGCTAGCTGACGTGGTTGTAGGTAGTTTAAGCAATGACGAATAACGTCTTCTTCACTGATGAAATGAATCGGTGGTATTGCTATACTCCCGCTTAACTCAACGGTTGAGTGGGCCAGGGCCAGTTTGCTTCGTCGAAGACGGTCCTCGACATTTCTGCATCAATGAACGTGGCAGATATGGTGAGGGATCGTGATTGTTGGATTGGTTAATTACCTCTGGGTATACATGGAAAAGACGCACAAGATTGCATACAAGAACTGGTAAATTAAAATAATGCGGAAAACGCTACTTGATGACGTTTTTAAAACCTGTAGTTTTTCCCATAAAAAAGGAAAAACGAAGACCTTTCCTTCCAGCAAAATAATGCCAGACCACAACACAGCAAAAGAATCACTACTGGCGTTTTAGTGACAACCACATCATTTGTCTTCCATGCTCAGCCATGGGCGACCGCGTGCATGATGCCCCCAACAATGATCTGGAGCTAAATGGAAAAAGTCTTCGAAAAGAGCGTTGAGAACTATTTATCCAGAAGCTTTTGTTACGCGTAGCATGAAGTCGAATGATGAAGTCATTCAAGAAAAAACGGCAGGAATATACAAACAGGAGGAGATTTTTGAGGAGGATACAATTTCTTAACATTGCATGGAATCGGTGGTAGACCACTACCCGAGAACGTTTCAAAGGCTATTGAACAAACAAGTACAAAAAGAAAACCGCAAACCTTGTTTTGAATTGCCTGCTATCTAATCTTCCCATAGCAAACCACTTTGACTTTCGGTCGTGCACGGACAGAGGTCACTAAACATCATCTACTCTAAAATAAAGACGGGCGTATTCGGCTTATTCATTTCAGGTGTGTACTAATACTTGTAAGCCATTCCAAATATGCAAAACAAAGGCGTGGGGATTTTTGACCAGGATATATATTCCACAAAACCCATTTTACAGCGATTCTTTGGACAGATCTCATAATGTGCGAAGGGTTGCTCAGGAGTCTTATTATATCGTCACGCTTTTTTTAGCATTTGATTAGGATTCAAAGCAGTGTGGTAAATACCGGAATAGCTGACTGAGGGTGGCCAAAGTACGGCAAATAATTGACTGGGTATATAGGCCAATGTTAATTTCCATAATTCATTGTAACAAGTTTTCTTAAGTATAAAGTAATGTCAACCAATGGGGGTAGTAATTGAAAAAAAAATCTACATTGTTAAAGGCCCGGTTAAAGGGGCATTCTTGACCAACAGCTCGTCCCCCCGACTTACAAAAAGGTTGAGTTTTTTATTAGCATCGGAATGATGGCTTATACCAGTATGTTGTTCTAATATACGTTGCCAAATTCATTTAACGATTTTGATAGACCAGTAACTCCATACGTTCACTTCTTTGTTGCTTGCGAATCCATTCCTGCGAAATGTTATGGCCAGATAGTATTAAAAACTTAACAGCTTACTATGCCCAGTGTGTTTGTAACAGTCAAGACGACCTATTTCAAGATAAGAGGCCCTAACATGTTTACAAAACATGCTGCAATCTGGTCTATATAGCACACTGGCCTTGGGGCAGTGTGTATACAAAAAACTGCACTAACATCAAAACGCACAGTCAGAATCAACTGAACTTTTGGAAATAACCTTTTTCTGTGTGTATCTAGCGAAATATTAACAGAAAACCAGGTGCTCAGGATCGCGAAAGTACCCAAAGTTCAATACCCCAGTCCACTCGCTACCTAATACCTTTTCACCCCCTCCTATCTTGCCATCTGTGAACATGAACAAAAAAATATCAGAATGTGCCGTTATTTATGTAATGTTTCTACACATTACGTAGTTAAAAACTGAGAACTCAAGAAAAGAGGCGATAGTTTATTTTAAATGTTTCCTCCACTATCTGTTTGAATTTGCAAATATCTAGTAAGATGTGTGTGAGCTATGTGTTTATGCAACCGTCAGTGGGAAACTTGGCAGACCCTCCTCAAGCCTTTACGGCAGATTTTACCGTTTGGGGCTTGAACTATCGAGCAATAGAGCTAACCTATTTACTTATATGAAAACAATTAGGCCAAGATTCATCAGCAAGTTCATGTTGTGAGGTCAAGATTTAGTAGGGTGCAATATTTTCTCTGTAAATGTTAACATTAGTGCCCAAGGGGGGCTCCATAGTACCTAACATTTGAGGGTTTTTGTTTGCGATTTTTCTCTGTTTACGCAATCAAAATTTTTCAAGGGGGGGGGTAGTTTTTGGGCTAAATTGTCTCTAATTTATGAATACGCTTAGCTGATACAAAAAAAATTAAAATTTTTCGCCCACGCTTCATACGAATAATTAGGTTGGGTCCTAGGAAATCACCCCCCCCCCATTGGGCACTAAACGGAAGTGAAAAAAATCAAGATATATTGTACAAATTAAAAAAAATAAAGTAATATTAAAATCGTGGGAATTTATTGATTAGATATTAGACCTAGGAGGCAATTAATTAAAATTAATAATACTTAAATCAAACAACCATGTTATATCTTGATAGCATCAATTTTAAGTTGGCATTGACCGTGCTCTTAACGTTGTAAGTCTATGGGAAATATAAGGGTGATTTTGAAGTTCTGAGAAAAATACAAGATGGTATTAAATTTTGGCTATATTTTGCAATGATTATTTTAATTGGTTATTCTAGAGCCACATAAATGTATTATTGGTTTCAAACCTTATATGGAAGTTGATGGGATGGAAAATGTGCGAAACCAATCTGTTTCGGAGAGTGCCCAATTTGCAATTTGCCATAGGTATAGGTCAAGGTTCGGATTTCATTGTATGGGGGGTGGGTATGTGGTTCTTAAGTGATCCCATTTACTTGTGTTTTGTGGCATGATCAAACTCCCATGGGAAAGTGCTAGGGGCTATCGGGTTGGGCCCTAGGAAAGCCCCCCCCCCCCTTGGGCACCACTAACGGAGTTTTTTTTTTTTTTTTTTTAAGCTTGGGCACTTAAGGGAAAATGGGCATGATCACAATAAGGACAAAGAGCATATATATTATCTATGCCTTATCTTTAAAATCGGCAAGATTCACAATATCTCGGAAAGTTGTAGGCCTCACGAAGGTTTAGGTTTGACGTCGAGATGGCTCATATTCACGAACGAGTCCTTGAGGAGGGGGGGGAGGAACGAGACCCCTTTGACTGCTGCATTACGACAACATTCTAGAGTGTAACCTACTCTGCGGTAGCATACATAAGAACAAAGGCGTTACGGTACGTGGTGGTGTAGCGGTGCATCCACCAAAAGGGCAAAGGTCACTTCTATAGACTTTTTATAGGGCAACAAGCAAGAGAAAAATTTGACAAGAGCTCACCTTGGTGATGAGTGTTCAAAATGTCCAAAAAAGGACATTATGGGGGGGGGGGGGGGGGGGGGTAGGTCCACTGTTACAAAGAAAAGGCTACTTTTTCGATGTCTCGCACCCCTAAGAAATTACTCAGAGGGTGTTTTGAATCAATCCCACAATGTATTGCAATGTGGCTTACTGGTTTTTTTAATGTGACAAACTTATGTATGTTTACTTAGGGATAAAAAGTGTTCAAAAGTTAAGAAACCAAGGATATGTCATAATCATGCTAAAAATTCCTAAGCACTAACGCTTTGTGGGAAAAATGAGCATAGAAGTCAGGATTTTTATGTGTTAAGAATAGGATTTTTGTGAGATCACATGACCCTGTGATGTGAAATTTCCCAAAACTGGTGCATTGTGGGATGACTCAATACACCCTTGGATCTTACTATCTGGATGAAGGGGCTAAAATATGTTATCATGGTAAAGTTTGCTGCCTATTATGTATATAAAATGTAATAAGTGTTAATATGTGGTCTAATGTCCAGTATACATGATAACACTTGCAAAACACGTAAATATAAATCCAAACGTTCAAGCAGTACACTGTTGGATTAAGTTATTTTTTTTCGTATACAATAATAATGCTTAGGATTTTGTAAGTGTTTAAATGTCTGCATCTTTGCAACAGGGTCGAGTCCAAGGCAAGTCTACTTTGAGCCTAATTCAAGTCAGATCCACCGTCCAGCCAACTTAACTCATATTAGGACATTTTTTGAAGCGCGCCCCCAATTTTCAAAATTTGATATTTTTGCACAGTTACGTTGGTAATTGTCTAGGAAACTATACGTGCGAACGAGAATGCTAAAAATGCGTAAAATTGAATAGAAATAAAAAAAGTAAAAAATTTTGTAATTAGAATTGGGATCCCAGATTGGACTTAACGGCAGAGCTGGAATGCTACGTTTATGTCCGTCCATGATGAAATAGTGAGAAAACCAACCACTCGAGAAAATTAACTCTAACTTGGCTTGCCTGAAGTTTAAAAACAACTAATGGATGAGCGTAGACACGTACATGGCGCTATTTCCCGGCTATTTCACATTGGAAGGCCGTTTCCAGCAGCCGTTGTATTATTATCGGGGATCCCCGATAATAATTATTCTAGTACAATTCCTTCGTTTGTGACACTAGACATTTTCGAGCTTAACCATTCACAGGTATAGTTTACTAGCCAGTTACCAATGCAATCGTGTAAAAATCTCCAAATTTTTGAAAAATTGGGGGCGCTCTTCAAAAAAAATGTGCTAATATTGCTTTAAGTCCATGTCCGCATGGGCTCACGTTTGAATCTAAGGAGTCAAGTTGAAGTCCACGTCCGGACTCTGTTTGGCTTAAAGCAATATTGGCACATTTTTTTAGAGAGCGCCCCCAATTTTCAAAATTTGATATTTTTGCACAGTTACGTTGGTAATTGTCTAGGAAACTATACGTGCGAACGAGAATGCTAAAAATGCGTATTTATCACAAAATAAGCGATTTTGTAATTAGAATTGGGATCCCAGATTGGACTTAACGGCAGAGCTGGAAATGCTACGTTTATGTCCGTCCATGATGAAATAGTGAGAAAACCAACCACTCGAGAAAATTAACTCTAACTTGGCTTGCCTGAAGTTTAAAAACAACTAATGGATGAGCGTAGACACGTACATGGCGCTATTTCCCGGCTATTTCACATTGGAAGGCCGTTTCCAGCAGCCGTTGTATTATTATCGGGGATCCCCGATAATAATTATTCTAGTACAAAATTCCTTCGTTTGTGACACATAGACATTTTCGAGCTTAACCATTCACAGGTATAGTTTACTAGCCAGTTACCAATGCAATCGTGTAAAAATCTCCAATTTTTGAAAAATTGGGGGCGCTCTTCAAAAAAAATGTGCTAATATTGCTTTAATGCTGGTCCTAATATACAGTGTGAATGACGTTATTTTCTTTACAAATAAAATTTAATTGGATTTAGTTTATTTATCAAGTTATATAAACTGGGTGATAGTCTGGTACAAGAGGATCGCTTTGAACGTTTTCTACAAGTACAACTTCAGATGGCACTAGGATTTTTGTGGCATGCACCAAGTGGAATTTGAACCGAAGCGCTATAGTACAATGACATTATACGCAACTATGTAATCACCAAAATTATTTAAAAGTTACCATGTGATTGTTGTCATACAGTTTAAAATTGTAATACAGTAAAAAAAAATGAACGACAGCGAGCTTTCGTACTTTGTTTTGCCACGTTTCTTACTTTGTTCTGTTTACATTAATTGCATGTGCCTAAAATGGTTCATGCTGCCTTGGGTATGGTAATAGATCATCTTAGTGTAAATAAAAACTAACAAAACATGACCCACAGTACCATATTCAGTAAAGCTTTGAAGATAAGGCCATTCTAAAGTTGGAAAAAATACAGAAGACTAAAGATACATGTAAAAGAGTGAACAAAAATACTGCGAATCCACTTCAGCTATTAATAGACCTATTCACATAAATTACCAATAGACCGTATTCAATATGCGTCAGCCACCAGACATGTTGGTGGACAAGATGCATACATTTCAGGACTACAATACTTTAAGCTGCCAATCGATCCAAGTTTAGCGCTGGCCACAGATCAGTGCAGTGATGTTATTGTAGTACTGATGCGTCTATCTTGTCCACCAACGTGGCTGGCTATTGAATACGGTCTATTGTCTTGTGCTTTTTCTTTTGACCGGGATCTTACAGCAATATTGTCCATTTTTTTGAAGTCCGCCCCCAATTTTCAAAATTTGATATTTTTTTGCACAGTTTACGGTTTGGAATTGTCTCGGAAACTATACCTGCGAACGAGAATGCTAAAAAGCGTATTTATCACAAAATAAGCGATTTTGTAATTAGAATTGGGATCCCAGATTGGACTTAACGGCAGAGCTGGAAATGCTCGTTTATGTCCGTCCATGATGAATAGTGCCACCTCGAGAAAATAACCTCTTAACTGACATTGCCTGAACTATTAAAGCAACTATTGATTAGCGTAGACACGTACATGGCGCTATTTCCCGGCTATTTCACATTGGAAGGCCGTTTCCAGCAGCCGTTGAAATTATTATCGGGGATCCCCGATAATAATTATTCTAGTACAAAATTCCTTCGTTTGTGACACATAGACATTTTCGAGCTTAAACATTCACAGGTATAGTTAGTTTACTAGCCAGTTACCAATGCAACCGTGTAAAAATCTCCAATTTTTGAAAAATTGGGGGCGCCCTTCAAAAAATGTGCTAATGTTGCTTTAAGACAACAGGCAGTGACCCTCTAAATGTAATATTGATTTTCTTTTGAATAGCTTAAAATTGCTAAAGGACAAAACAGTATAGTGCTACTGAAAATTTAAACCCGAAATTTATTACATAAAACGGTGTAACAAATGTAACCCCCGGTTCAATAGTGGTGTATACCTCACTCCTAGAGTGTGTTAACTATAGCACGGCACCAATTTATAACATGATACATGGACCCATTTAAATTTAGATGATATTTTTTTAGATTATCTGATTAAAGAAAAGCACTGAAGTACCTTGAACGCATATTGCAAAATGAAATCTCAAAAACAAAAAATAAATAATTGCTAAGTTTTTTCAAAAAAAACCAAGGAAAAAAATTGAAAAAAAAAAATCTTGTCAGGCACCAAGAAGATACTGTATACTGATCTTCCACAATGGTACACATTTTGTTTGATGCAGGTTACAATTTCAAGACATTATAGCATAACCACTTGGTCTCACACCGTTTTGTCTAAATCAGATGGTCTAATATTGCAACATAGCTAATAACCACCTTGTCTTTTGTCACATGATCTAATAATAACCAGTTGGTCTAATTGCAATTTTGACTTCAAACATTTCGTCTAATATCCACAGGTCTAATTCCATTTTCAATCGATTCGGACCAACTGTTATTAGACAAAATGGTATAAGCCAAATCAACAGATAGACCAAATGTATTTATCAAGTGGTTATTTGACAAAATGGTATATAGGTATCAGACTATGTGGTTTTAGACAAATGGAATTAAACACTGGATATTAGACGAATTTAGTTGACGAAGTGGAATTCCCAGTCTGTAGCGGCTCCAATTTGGTTTGATCATTTGGGAAATTTTTCCTGATACTCAATGATAAGCGGTTTTGGCGATAGAAAGCCATGGAACATAGTGTATTTCACTAAAGGCCATTTTTTTTATCACCATTGTGAAAAAGAGGCCCTTTTCTTTGGAAAGAGAAATTTGAAGCTGAAATTTCAAGAAAACGATAAAAATAATGGCCTGCTTAAATGCTACCCGAAGTCTAAAAAAATGCATAACATTTTTCTCATATGATTCCCTGTTTTATTGGTCGTGTCCATCACGATCAGAGTTTTGGTTAAAAATTCCAACGGCAAAGTGTTTAGAGGCGGTGAGGGTCCACTTGGACCCTTATGCCAACGTGAGTGCCCTGGTGTTATGTCATGGGGGGGGGTAAGCTGTTCAAATCACTAGAGTTCACTTTAAATGTAATATATTGAATAACATAACCGTAAATTTTAAACAAAGAGAAATAGACGTTCTTTGGCTTGCTATGTTTTCACAAATGTAGAATGGGTACTAGTTGAATGAGGAACTATCTAGACTGATAACGGAGTAACAAAGATGCTATAATTGATGATTGGTGCATTGCCATTGGTCAGCTGATCTGATGAACTCAAATCATCAGAATCTAGCCTATATCCTACAGTCCCTGTATACGATTGGGCATCGCCCTCTATGGGGAATCTCACTCCGCTCTGTCCCGAGGGCTTCACCTTTGACACGCGCCTCTGGGGATCCTTGTTGAGGCGTCTTTGACAAGGACTAGTGGCAGAGAGTGACGTAACCAGCGAGGGGGGGGGGAGGAGGGCTAGCGCCTCCTGCTCAGAACCCGTCCCCCCAATAAACTGGCCCTTTGTACAGGTCTATGAGATGGGCCCAAATCGCCTCCTTAGAAAATCCTCCGCCCCCCTTCTGCCCCCCCCCCCATATGCAAAGGTCTGGTTACTTCATTGAATGCAGAACATGTAAACTTGGCTATCCCAATGGTTGTAATGTATTTTGTTCGTTAAGGGTTTCCCCGGAGGTTTGCAGGTAAATGTTTGCAGATAAAAAGTTTGGAGTGGCATTTCTCTAGTATCCAGTATGCCTTATTTACTTTATTCCGTTAATGCTTCAGAGTCAATCCCTACCGTTTGTTCAAACGTTTTTGATAAGGAGACCAAATTTCAGATGATTGAACCTTCCGTATTGCCATTTAAAATTAAACGGTTCCATCCTATACTCACATTTAATATCAACAATTAAAACAAAACATTATATTAATGACAGATCATTGCAACTAGCTTTATTCTCAAGGATGAATACGGATGCAAATGAGAGGCTACTATTTTATGTTGAACTGTGTACGTGGCGTGCCCATGTAGTAGGATCCTCGCAGTTGTATAGTTTGGACTTTTTTCGCATGATTTTCTCTTGTCAAAAATCACTCGACTTGGGAGCGGACTGGCTTTAAGTCCTAGCCGTGAGGTGAGTCAATTCAAATCCGAGCCCAGCAGAGGTCCGGTAAGCCATGTTGAGGTCTGTGGGTCCAAGTCCAAGATCAACTATCATTTGTTTGCACTATGTTTGAACAAATTATTTGGGGGGAAGGTACTAGTGAATGCGGAACTATAAGGACTGATACAGAGTAAAAAAGAGATTCTATAATTGATATTGGGCAATGACATTGGTCAGGCTGATCTTGAATCGAACTTCAAATGCAGAACTACGCCTATATTACTACAGTCCCTGTATACGATGTGGTTGCATCGCCTCTCCATGGGGAATCTCACTCCGCTTCCTGCCGAGGGCCTTCACCCTCGACACGCGCCTCCGGTTATAGTTGAGGCGTCTTTGACACAGGACTAAGTGCAGAGAGGGACTAACCAGCGAGGGGGGGGGGAGGAGGGCGATCTCCTCCTAGCTCAGAAACCCGCCCGCCCCAATAAACTGGCCCTTTGTACATGTCTATGGAGAAGGCCCAAATTCGCCTCCTTAGAAAATGCCTCAGCACCCCTCTTCTGCCCCCCCCCCATTGCCAAGGTCTGGTTCGTCATTGAATGCAGACATGTAGAACTTGGCTATCCCGAGGTTGTAATGTTGTTCGTGGGGTTTCCCCGGAGGTTTTTTGCAGGTAAAGTTTTGCAGGTAAAAGTTTGGAGTGTGCATATTCTCTAGTACTCCGTAATGCTTTATTCGTGCTTTATTCCGTTAAATGTTATGAGGCATCCCTACGTTTTCACGTTTTGAATAAGGAGAACAATTCCAGCATGATTGAACAGTTCGTATTGCCATTTAAAATTAAACAGGTCCTCCTAGACTCAAATTTAATTGCACAATTAAAAAAACATTACTATTTAAGGGGGAGGGGGGGTGACAGATCAGTGCAACTAGCTTTATTCTACAGGATGAATACGATGCAAATGGAGAGGCATATATTTTATGTTTAACTGTGTTTACGTGGGTTCCCATGTAGTAGGATCCTCGCATTTTTATAGTTTCCTGACTTTTTTAATGCATGGATTTTCTCTTGTCCAAAATCACTCGACTTGGGAGAGGACTTGGCTTGTAAGGCCATCCAGCTGAGTTGAGTCAATTCAAACCGAGTCCCAGCAAGGTCAGGTAAAGCCATGTTTGAGTTCTGTAGGTCCAGCCAAGATCAACTACTTCATTTGTTGCCTATGTTTTGCACAAATTTTATGAATGGGTAACTATGATGAGGAACTATAAGACTGATACATAGTAAAACACAGATGCTATAATTGATTTATTGGTGCATTCGACCATTGGTCAGTCTGATCTTGAATCCGAACTTCAAATGCAGAACTAGCTAGTATCTACATCCCTGTAATACGATGTGTGCGCCCCTCTCATGGGTAATTCACTCCGCTCTGCGAGGGCTTCAACCTCGACACGCGCCTCCGGTGATCATTGCTGAGGCGGTCTTTGACAGGACTAGTGCCGAGAGTGACGTAACCACGGAGGTCGTGGCGGGGGGGGGGGGTAGGAGGGCGAGCGCTCCTGCTCATCAACCTCGCAGTCCAAGATCAACTACTCATTTATGACCAACTCTAGACTTCGCTAAAGTGACCGATTCCACCACAGGATCAACCATTATGGCGCGAAGGATGCCTGTGTTGTCGTAAATGTACTTAACGTGGTGTTTAACATTGAATAAGGGTTACGACCAGCGCTGGTACTTCTGTTTGTGAACCCGCCATAGACATGACTAAATCCCGTATTTTGCGGTTCATTTTGCAATGAAATTATTACATTCCTGGTATCGAAATATGGTGAACTAATTTATAGTGTCTGTTTGAAAAATCAGTAGGGCTCAACTATTTTTCAATGTGCCAGTGTCCCTTTTAAGTGGTGTTACCACATTGACGTCCTTCGTCTGGTACGCTATGTTATATTGTACCCTCTCCCTTCATTTGTTTAATCTCGGTATTTGCCCGTTTATTATTCCTGGCAATGCAAATTTATCGGGTTTTGCTTTGTATCAGAAGATTTGGGCGACTAAATTTATCCGTCTTTGTCTCGGATGATATCATACTCAGGGATTCCACCATAATACATCCTAACACTTAATACCTTTTAACTACTTTGATACCCTAAATAATAGTAATTTGGGTGTGACTGTTTAAAATGTCAAATCCCAAATCCCTTTATGTGCGGATGTTGAATATTGAAAATTTGTTGATTGTAATACTGATAGAATGCTACCAATACAAAAGTAAAAAAAAAAAAAACAACACCCTTTAGTAAATGTTAATAATAATAATAATAACAACACCAACATATAACAATATATTGGCTTTTATAAAGCGCCATTTCATCAGAATCACCTTTTACAGTCGCTGTTGCCGTATTATTATTTATTACGCTGCCACCAGGAATCGTCACAATCACTTACTTCGCTTCACCTAGGTCTGCAGCCGGCCCAAGCGCACAATCCTATCTGCACTTAAATTGTACTATTCCCCATAACACTACCTGAATATCACTTGGGTCGACGAAGCACGAAGTAAAGTGCCTTGCCAAGTGCACAGCACATTGGCCGCAGCGGGGCTCGAACACACGTAACCTTCAGATCAATATGAGTCGGCCGTCATATCAACTGACCACATGTGCCCTCAGGGCGTCCAAATGAAAAAAAAAAACACTTAAATCGAAACAAAGGATCACTTGCAAATGTGTGTTGTATTACTATAAAAAAAAATCTAAGTCGGGCGTATTAGGTGACCTATAACACAATATGTCATAATTTATAACAGTTTTCCTGCTATGGGAATTGGGTGCTAATATCAGCTGCTGCGCATGGTTGTTAACCCAATTTTCTGAACACGATCACATCAGAAGTATTTTCCGTTACACTGAATAACTTGGCATATGCTGGAACAGGTTTGCCCCATTGCTGTTCCATTAATTGTTTTAATAGTTTAAAGATAGAATAAATAAGTTATTTTGCAGTGTGATTTTGATAGCTTTCTGAAAGAACCTCAAATTGAGATCGTCGGTCGGTTTAATGTGTTGTGTTTCCGAATCAAAAATTGAACCGCTTTTGAGTACAATGTCATGTGTAATATTGGGGTATAGGCTATTGACATAAAACTGTCTAGAAAACGTTTAGGTTGAATACTTTTTGGGGAATTTCTGAGGAAACCAAAATTAACTTTAACGTCATTTAATCAAAAAGAATGACTGGGTCGATGCCGTTAACAAAAAACAAAAACAAACAACAACAAAAAACAACACCAAACTACAAACCAGAAGGACCAGGATAGATAAGACAAACTTTAGTTTTCTGACTGCTACAATTAAAATGTTAATGATGATATTGTCGTCATTTTGAATCCTAGAAAAAGTTTTCTCCGTGGGTGGTGTGTTGCTTTTACATCATTGGCATGTGTTAGTAATTGGTGACAAGTAGAGGAGTCTTCACAATTCTACGTATTTCTCAAGAACCTAGTTTTAATTTTGATGTTGACTCTTTGCGCCTCTTGTTGTTTTCAACCCCGTGGGCGGATCTGAAAATGTTTATTATTCGATCGGCACTGTATCATATCTTTCATTTATCTTTTCATTCATCTACGTTCGTTCGCTTTTGCTGCTTAGCGTTTGTAACAGGTCAATGATTTTAAAAGAATAACAAACTTAACAGGTCAAATGCTATAGTTAACATTTATTATTCAATTGTTATACTTCCTTCCTACAGCACCATAATTTTGAGCATTTCCTCGATAGACTCCACGATCCATATGTCTTGAAACCCACACTTGAAGTTTCGCAATAATAGGTAAACTTCAAAGTATTGGTCACAATTCTAAAACTTTCACATATCAGCTACTCACAGCAAACTTAGAGTAATGTGTCTTCGATGATCTACTCTGGCATATTGTATGTGTGATACTTCCGCTCTCTGACCTGACCCTGATCAGATCAGCTGGAAGGTTTTTTGTCCTGCTTCTCTGCAAGTTCCAATTTCAAAGTAAGTAATATCAGAAATGCTGTATGTAAGACACTATGTTTCTTCTTCGGTTATTATAGGTCCTTTGTATTAACAATAAGCAAATGACAAACTTGGTTCTTTTCAATAAAAATGATTTATAAATGTAAAATGCAAACAAACAAAACAATCGAACCATCAAGAATCCTTTACACTCCTTCCTCAGCACAGAATGTTTATAAGCTAGTAAAATTTCAATACCCCGAAAAGATTTATCCCAGTGACCTCCGACCTAGAAATTTAAGTTTTGAGTACGTTCCAAATACCGTCAGAACATTACTGAAGATATCAGTTTGGTTTAACACCTAATAAAACTGGCCAAAGGAAAGTAACAATGCTATTGATCTTTTACGGGGGAAAACTAAAAAAGTGTTGGGCCCCTTGTGCGGCATATACCCTGCCCACCCTTCACACCGTATAGGCATATCGTCCCGTGGATAATGGGGATAATGAGAGTGTGTAACATATTAAGAGTCAAGTGGAAGGACACTTTGATATTTGTTCCATGATGTTTACTCGGGGAAGTCGGATTTCGGGTTTTGATGTGATTTGTATTTATTAAAGTGGTATGTTGAGATATGGGCATACTATAATAAAGGGTATGTTGGGGTATATGCCTTTTTTCCCTTCTTTTTGACCAGAATATATCTTCGGCTGAACGGCTATCCTTCTATACTAAGAAGGCGGTGGGTCCAATCGTGCATTATTTATGTATTTAGTTTTTATTATTATTTATGTGTTTTTGATGTTAGAAGACAGTTCATATTTTACTCTTATCCTATCGAAATTTAGACAAGAATGATTTTCCTTGATGTTGTGACCAAAAACGTCTCCAAATGTGGTCGACTACATTAGCTAACACGTGTGCATATATTCCATATGGTATCCAGACGGCTTGATCGATTAAACTATTTATGTATCTGTTATGTTCAGTAACCACAAAATCAAGCAGCTACTCCTCATCCAGGGTTATCTGTTCAGTTTTGTTCAACATCTTTCCGTGCCAAAATTGGCCTTTTTGTGTTCACATGCGTACTCACACTTCAGACGCATTTAGTTTTGCATGTTCATCTTTTAGATGGGCGAACTATATCAGCCTATCCCTTACGTACCTAACTCCGTACTAGGAATTTTCCACGTTGATGGAACCTGACGATTGAGATTTCGAGTAGGGGCGCCCCCTACCCCGATTAGTCAAATTTTGGTATCCTGGACTTAGTCGTTTTTTGAACTAAGCTTCAGCGAGACCGCTCTCTTAAAGGGGGCAGGACATTTTTTATTGTGTACAATGTAAACGAATTTGGTATCAACATGAAGCTTAAAATGTGCTGCTCTATTTAATGACACAGTTGTAACAGATCTCCCCATCATTTGTTTTTATTAATTAGCATATACACCCACCCAGCCATACGCTTAAAAAAAACGTTTCCAAAAAGTAACAACACAACATCCGGTAACGTCAACCTGTTTTAGTCGGTGTTGCCGCCACTAGGGCCCAAGAAGCAGTTGACAACACCTATGCAGAAGCACACACAGCTTAGTGACAAGCCATTTTGAACAGTTTTTGAAAAAGAAATCCCAACATAATTTTTATTGAGGGGCAAATCATTTGATTCGGTATTCAATCTTAATAACTACATTTCATTTTATTTGTGCGATATTATAAACTTATATGACTTGTATTAAGCGAGCAATCGTGAATAATCACAGCAAGTGCGAATCAAAAATCACTGCATCCTGATATCCTGTAATTTTTTTCCGGGATCATTGACCAATATAAGCATATTTAGCGTTTAGTTTGTGAACCTTTAGGTCTCATTTTGAACATTTAAAAATCATGCGTCATTTCCTCAGACTTTTTTGCACTAGAGGATATTGTTTACTACATACAACAAGGTATATTTTTTGACATTTAGAGCTTTATTAACAAAGCGATGGCTTTCCTACCCTCACCCACCCCTCCGAAACATAGAACGACGGCAGCTTACGCGTTTACCCTCTGCCTGTCATAATTCACGGCCCGCCGTTTGCTCGCACAACAGATTACACCGGTGCGTAGCTCACGTTTCTTGCGCCGTGGTCTTACCCGTCTAACCCCCGTGCATAACTCGTGTTTTTCTCATTCCGAAGGGGTGTTAAATTAACAATTCCAAGCGTTTCAGACATCATGTTATTAACACGATCTTGGCCATGAATGATGTGCAGAAATATTCTTGAAATAAAGTAATTAGCACAAACACGGACCATTATATCAGGTAACACTCTGCTGGGTCCATAAGCCAGCGTGTCGATTGCACCACGTCGTGTGTGGTTCATATTATCAGCTCATGTCAGCGCTTCTACACTTACCATTCAAGCTTTCCAACCAAATCATTTATTAACAGAATTGGCCAGAAATGATTGCAGATTATTCTTGAAATGAAAGTATCCCGAATTATTAGCACAAACACTGACAATTCATCTCCATATGAGTTCGGGGTTCGACTGCAATTCCTACGAACAGCTAAACCCCGTTGGCACCACGACCAAACGCGAACATAACTCCTCCAGATTTGCAAAATTCTAACAAGACATTCTCTTGCTATTTTATCTAAATTGCTCTGATTTTCGTGTACTAAATAATTTCGGCGTCCGGGCAAAACGGTCATGGTTATTTGCCTTGGCATTATTTTGCACTCTGTTTCTTGCTGGAGGCTCAAACATACTATCAGGAGCTTCGGTTCGGCCAGGTATTCGGCCATACCTGTACCTCGCGTTCTCCTTCCCCAACTCTACCCCAACGATCTTCATCAGAACTCTACTCTGGGCTTCCACACTAGTTACAAAAGCACTTCAAACCGCTCATCTGCCATCTTTATTTCAAATTCCTCATCCATTTCCATTATTTGTTCAAAGGTACGAAAAGCACACCTTGTAGAGATTTAAATACCCGCGTGGTAGTCAGCTTCTGCACCTATCACCGGATGCAGTCTGCAGCTGGCAACCGGAAGTGTCCTGGAGTCACAGGATGACGTCACGCATATGGCCTCCAATGTATGAAGCTCTCCGTCCGCTTTCTGAAGTGCCTTCTTATGACCATTAAACATGGCTCATTAACAAATGTGAAGTGCTGATAACGTTAAATAAATTTTTGTCCTATTTTGCTTCTATATGCATGTTTAAGAATGTAAAAATAAATAAAATAGACTGTTCTAAAAGATGTCCGCCACCTTTATGTCCCCGCCCACTTCCAGTGAAGACCAAGGAAGCGGTACGCTCTGGACTTAGTTTTCATTTTTACATGTTACATTGCATTCCGTGTGACCCGGCTACGTGACATTTCACCCAAGGGTTCGCATTCATTAGATCTAGGGCGATTTTCATCTGACCAATGAAGTGGTCCGCTCTTGGAAAAAATCCTCGCTGCCGTGGCCCGGCTACGTGACTTTTCACCCAGAGTTGGGTTTATAATCTAGAGCGATTTACGGCTGACCAAGGAGCGGTACGCTCTGGATGGTTCATTTTGGAAAAGTCAACATGCCGTGGACTGGCTACGTGCCGTGTGGGCCCGCCTAGGTGACTTTTAACCAAAATCTAGGGCGACTTTCGAGAACAAGGAAGAGGTCCATTCTGGACTTATTCATTTTGAAAAAGTCAACATGCGTGGCTGGCTGGTGACTTTTCAAGTGCAGGGCCACGGCATGGTTCCGGTGACTTTCTCGTGTGCTCTTAGTTGTGATAGCGCGGCCACGGCAGCGACATTCTACCAAGTCGGGCCACGGCAGCGAAACTTTCAGCGGAACAAGGTGATACCCGCACGGCGGTGCGGAAAGTGTTGTAGTCGTTCACAGAATCCGAAAAAAATATTATTAAATTAGTGACTGCGCGAGAGATTAACGTTATCAGTCGTCATAGCGAATTGCATGAGCAAACGAAACTAAATCTCAAATATCTCCGGAAAAGGAAGGGGTATATATGGAGATTTTTGCATAAGAGGCGTCGTTACTATGTTTTGTTGTAAATAGAACCGAATGGGTTTCGGAACCTATATAACATAGGCAGAAAATTGAACTTCTGTCGGTACTGCGGTGTCGCAAACAGGAAAGTGACACGCAATCGCTAAGGGTCGCATCCTTTTCCCACAATGCAGTCGGATTATTCCAGTCTTGAGAATATCAACGCTGGTTAATTAGTTTTCAGTTTTGGAAACTGGCCTTACGTAATTACAGTACCGGGGCCCGTAGTGACCCGTGGAACCTCGGTGGTACAAGAGACTGGGGAATGGCATGCCCTGAGAAGCCGCATATTTTTTACAGTAATGTTCGGCCTACTGCATGCCCTGGTCCCAACCCTGATTATTACAACAGGTTAGCAACCCATGACCTTGACCCTGGACAACTGGGACCCTTCACTGATGGTAAAACTAAGGCTGCGCACGCCGTTAAGCGCGTGCAGTTTTACCGTAAGTTCGGCTTACAGGTCTATTTAATTATTTTCCACTTTTGCTAATTAGAGGGAATTTGTGTTTTAATTTGTTATGACAAGTATGTATTGGATATCGTGGGCAAGGGAAATGTTTCTTTCTTTTGAATTAAGGTTTTCTGATTAAATTTATTATGGTGTGCTGGGAGTATGCGGCTTCCACTTCTGTGGTTAGACAGTAGCTAAGGCGGCAAGTCTTTATGGTGATGAGTTGTTTGTATTTGGAACTGTTCGTTTAACAAACGCAGCCGCGGCAGGGGAAACCTATATTATCCTGGAGAGGATAGGGCCCCACGCCCTATTAAGTCCTGAGGGTACCCGATCCATAGACCGTCGGATTGAAGGCCTCCCATTGTGGTTTCTATGCCAGGTTCCAACAGGTAGCTGTAGCGGACTTGTGTGTCCCGCAACTGGAGCGATTGCGGGTGGACGGAGAGTAGAGTAGCTATCTGAAGATTGATGTTCACAAAGTCTTTGATGTTAGTACTTGTAAGACAGCCGGCGGCCGAAGGTGAGGGCAGATAGTGGAAAGTAAAAATGTCAACTAAAAAGCAAATAAAACAGATGGTGCTTTCTTAACTCGGCAAAAAATATTTGTAACATTTAAGCGATTTAAAGTAAAATCGCACTAAGCGCTGGACAAAACGTATCGTCGGCCTATGGTCAATGTTAGAATACAGCGGTGCACTGGTGTATTCGGCACAACGCTGCGGGCACGTTCAAGTCATTTGTTCGAGTAAGACAAGCGGGACAAATTATTAGCAATGGTAGGGGGGTCCTTAGAGGTTTGGCACAACTTACCATTAGGCGTCCGTCATTGTCAAAATCTTGCGCAACATGCACGCTGTTTTGGGACCGGCGAAGGGGTGGTCGATCAATTCAAGCCGACAAAGCATGACACAAAGAGGAAGAGCATGGTAGACGAAAAAGCACTCCACCGACCGTAGATGCACTCGCACGTTTCTGCCCACCCGAAACTAGTTGACTTCAACCTTCCTGAAGCAGCCGTTCTTCCGATGTCGGCGAACAATTCTAATCAGCAGCGGGTTTGGCCGCCGCATTGGGACACGATGTACAAATTCCAGGCATTGATCTGGCTGAGATCAATTGCCTGGGCACGCTTTCACAAGTGCTGACTCTTTCTCAGCAGGAGTTGTATGCACTTAATGATCAGCTTTGTCAACGACGCTCCTGTACTTGTTGTAATCAACAATTAGGGCGCGGGCGGAGCGACGATCATCGTGCGCCTCTTCTTAGAGCCTTTGGTGGCCGAAAGCGCCGGCTTATCTTCTCGGGATCATTGGCTTCGCGGTACCCGTTATGCCCCGTTGAAATTAGTGGGACAACCTTGATCTTTCCACAGCGTGAACGTTCTGTGCGCATTTTGCCGAACATAAAAGGTATCACACGGGGACTTTTCCAGGTCTTGATGACACGGTCGGGGGTTTTTGCGGCTATCGTTTGAGAAGTCAGTCGGCAGTCCCCGTGAATTCTCTTCACGGCCCCGTTACTAGGCTGTCGCGCTCCAACTGGTCCTGGGGGCTAATAATCGGATCCGTACACTTTTGTCGCCAGTAATGATGGAACTTGTTGTGGTGACTCGAAGTCGCCTCGAGAGCGACCTCCACGATTTTCCGGCTTGTCCCGTTTGAAGGTGCAAGGCAGTAGTAAAGTGGCACAGGTATCCAGTGTGCCCATTCGTAGACAGCGTACATTCTGAAACCCTGCTGGTTAGGCTTGGTCGCATTCGATGGTTCGTCAGCCAACCTTAATGCCCCTTGTACGGCACCATGCCTTCATCGAGAGATAATTGCGGATTTGCAGTTAATAGTTCTCCTGGCAATTCCGCTGAGCAGTGTCCCAGGCGGACTGACTCTATCCAGCGGATGCTTGCGGGTGTAATTACCTTATGCTCTTTTTCTTTCTCCCGGTTTTCTCTTGTCTTCTGCAATCCATCTCTTTGGGTCGGTAGTAGGGTTTCGCACAAGAGATGCTACCAGACAAGACTTCAAAACGCGTTTTACCCATCGCATTGCCAATCATAGGGTTTCGATACCCGGATGGGATTACCAATATCTTGGCGTTTCACCAGGAATTAATACCCATCACCATATGGTAACAAAACCATCTGTTGGTCGGCGTCAAAGGTCGTTCAAACTCGGCAGTGTCCCGCGGAACCGTGTCGTCGCAGCCGGGTCAAATGTGGGGGCGTCCATCCGAGATCGTCCGCAGGAAGGGTCCAGCAGGTCAAAACCGGCCCCTCGCTTCGGTTTCATTTTCTGCTGCCCGGTCTATGAAGTCGGCACCTCTGTCGCGGGTGGCTGGCTTGCCCCGTGATTCATCGATAAAAATACTTCTGATCCTACAGGCCTCATTAATATTAAAATAGCGGCTAAAGTCGGTGAGCGTTGGTTCCGCATCAGCGCAGCTTCATCAAGCGGCTCGCACCATTCTCGTGCCCGCTATCCTGGTATGAACACGCAAGTTGCTCCGATCTTGCAGGATGGCCTTGCCCGATGAGCCTGGATGCTAACGGGGCCCTTGTCCCCCCCGGCTTCCTTTGGCTTCGGCACAGCAGGTCGGGTGAAGAGCGCCGGCTCCGCTGATGAAGTTGAATGCTCCGGAGTCTGCTGCGCTCTTTGCTTGTGCCCTAACCCGCTTCATGTATGTCGCGCAGCTTTCCCTGGCGCGGTCGGCTGTCATTGCTGCCGCTACTGCTCCCCGATATCCACCGGGCCTCCCCCCCTTCGTCGCGGCGTCCTTCTTCGCCTTTTCTCCTCTAATCCCCGCTTCTTCCCGAATACCACCGCCGCCGCCAGCTTTCCGCGTGGCTGCTCGGGCTTGAATTTTCGGTTATTCCTGCAGGTGTCTGTATACTGATACAGATTGCTGGCGATCGCTCCTTTATACCCTAGCAGTTTCCCTCCCGCCACGAATCATCACTGCCGCGCATCACGTGACGGTATCACTTGACGTTATCACGTGAGAAAAGGTATGCGAAAAAAGAACAAAATTGACTTACATGGATTGGGACTCGAACCTGGAAAGCCGGAATCCTAGCGGGTTGGTTTTGTGTAGCGTCTGGTCTTCAGTCCATCGCCCTATCCCGGCGCCATCTGATACTTACCGAAAACTGATCGCATTTTATAATTTTATACCTGGGAATGAAAGGAATGCTCGTCACGTGGTGGAACCGGGTCGGTCACGTGATGGAACGGATCTTATCACGTCCAAAAATTTCTTACAAGTTGACTTTTTCCGGTGAAAATTCGCATTCGGCCCGGCCTTCACTAAAATCCTTTTTTAAGATTAACAAAATATCTACCTTTAAAATGGAAAAGGTCGGTTTTCGAAAAATTTGACAAAGTCCAGTTTTTTGGAAAAAAAGTCCAGAGCGGACGCACTGCGCCTCGGCCTTTACGGGAAATTGGCCCTAGATCCACAGCCAATATTAAGGGTGACAAAAAGTCCAGAGCGGCGGCTTCCTTGATCTTTAGCCGGAAATCGCGCTACATGCGTGTAACGGTCAGCTCCGAACTTAGTCAATTTTTCAAAGTCCCACTGCCGTGCCCCGACGGCGTAAACTAATAAGCCCTCATATATCGTTCTGTCGCGCCACTTAGCCATCCGAACACCTCATTCCACTGAACCACACTCAAACTTAACCACACCGCCGGCATGGGACGCCGATCAGAACCGGGCAGGCCCTGTGTAAGATAGCTCAATCCCGTAGCGCTCGACTCCCAGTGTATGCTCATCCATGCGTATAGGCGTGCGTCCGAGCCCTGTGAGATTGATCTTATCACATTGGGTAAATTTGTCTCGATTTACCTGTGATACTTGGGAGCTGGTCCCGGCTGCGATTGTTATCTCGATTTATGTTTGCTGATAAGGGAAAGCGCGATCACGGATCTGCTGCACCCTGAAATGATGCTACTGGTTTATGGTATGGTTGGGCCACAGTGATCATCGACCATTTGTGAATCGCTTAGAGGCCAATAGCATAAGGCCCTATATACATCTCCTGCCTATTATTATTAAAGAACTGAATGTCCCCATGAGAGAAGTGTCCTAGCTATCCATTGCAACATGTACGAAATAAACGGTGACCTTGTAGCCGCGGCCATTTGTCGTCTGTAGCAGTGGCGAAACAAATGATGCTACACACTCAATGGAGAATAACAATAGACCATGGGTGGTAGACACGCAGTCACACGGCACTGTATATATGAACACCGGCACGCTCTCATACATGATGTTTTTTTCCCTTTAAAAACCCTATTTTAAGTTGTTTTGCGGAAACCGGCAGGTGGCCAACATTTTTTTTTTCATCAATCTCCGGGTGATTTCCGCGACAGAAGTGGTTGCGAATACCGCACGATCCCAACCTTAGGCCGTGCCACGCAGCAAACCTTTCAAAAAGTTTGACCACGGCACTTTCCCCGACCAAGGCAGCCGGGCCGCCTCTTGATTTTTTTTTGACAAGTCAACATGCCGTGGTCCGGCTAACGGAATGCCGTGGCCCGCTAAGTTGATTTTTTCACCCAAAATCTAGGGCGACTTTCGCTGAGACGGAAGCGGTCCGCTCTGGACTTAGTTCATTTTTAAATGTCTACAATGCCGTGGCCCGGCTTGGTGACTTTCCCGTGGCAGGACCACGGCATGTAAACAGCGGTACTTTTTGGCCAAAAGCTACCCGTAATCTACTCCAGAACTAGAAGTCACTAACTTACCCTTTCAGTGGCCGGACAGCCAAACTTCACGTGGCAGGGCCACGGCATTAAATTGTGTTCCTGTTAACTTTCCGCTCTTGACTTAGTTCATTTTTAAATGTCACATGCCTTAGCCCGGCTAGGTGACTTTTCACCCAAAGATCAGGGCCGACTTCGGCTGATGTTAAGTGTGTTCCCGTGACCTTTCCGCTCTGTTTTAAGTTTTCATTTTTAAAATGTTACATCCGTTGCCCGGCTTGGTGACTTTTCACGTGGAAGGGGCCACGTTTGACAGTTTGACTTTGTAAAAATGAACTAAGTCCAGGAGCGGACCCTTCCTTGTTCAGGCAAGTCGACCTCTATCTTTGGGTGAAAAGTCACTTAGCCGGGCCCGGCACGTAGCCGGTCCACGGCATGTTGACTTTTCAAAAATGTCGCAGAGCGGACCGCTTCCTTGGCCAGCGGTAAATCGCTCTAAATTATGAACCCAACTCTTTGGTGAAAAGTCACGTAGCCGGGCCACGGCAGCGAAAATTTTTGCAAGAGCGGACCACTTCATTGTCAGCTGAAAATCGCCCTAGATCTACTAACGAACCCTTGGGGGAAATGTCACGTAGCCGGGCACGGCATGTAGACATTTCAAAAAATGACTAGTCCAGATCATACCGTTTCTTGGTCATACCGGTAAAGCCGGGCCACTGCGTGAGAATCGCCTCTCTTAGCCACGGCAGCGAAAGACCGCAAAATGACCCGGTTTCTGGTACTTACGACGTAGGAGGGAAACAACCCCATTGAATCCATGGATGTTGAACGCTTTGGTGCCCCCTACATTGAGAACTAAGGCATTTTAAGACAGTCAAACTATTCCCTTATTTAATCCTATGAGCTCCATCAATAATTTGCACCATTTTTTATCCAAATCGGAGTCTTTTTAAAATTTGACCCCTGTGCACCTGAAAATTACCTTTTTAATTGATTTTTGCTGTGTTTTAGCCTCTAACTTTGTTTTCCAAAACTTTCGGCCGCAGTAGTACAAACTTACCTTTTTGGAATCCTTATTATTAAACTATAACTTGGATACCTTTCAACATGATTGGATCAATTTCAAAATTTGATCAATGATTATTAGATCATTTAACTCCCGAAACAACAATTTCCCCACCCTACGATAACTCATCTTTTTGTAACTGTGACACCCTTTACCTCCAAATCAGTGCAAATCAGCTTCATTTAAAAAATTTTCACAGATTTCTAAAAATATGTTAGTTTTGAGTTACTACCAAAAATATGAAAATCAAAATAATATTTGTCATTGAAAGGGTACGATTTCCGTCCAGCTCACAACGTAAAATACACGTGTCCAAATGTTTTGAGTCAGTACAATGGCATGGCTAAAATATCAATTTTCCACCGTATATCCAATATTTGCATACTTTCTCTCAGCTTCTGAACTCAAGTGACGTTATAATCGGAATTTTGTACTTATTTGATGCCAATGGAAAGAAGAAACTCTAAGCTAATCCTGTAAGTCCAAATGTCAGTAGAGAAAATGCTGGGTGGGGGGGGGGGCACAACCACTTCGCGAAAACATGGCTCAGGTAGACGAGAGATAAAGGTGCTGACCTCCGAGATTTCCCGAGGTGGCGCCCTCAGGTTTAAATCGTTATATAATGGTTAATCGTAAAATAATGGTTGTCCACATACTATCACTATGTGAAATAAAGCTCTAAGCAAAGTCCTTCATATAGAAGTTATAAAATTCCTGATCCATAATTTTTGTTAATTTTATTATTTTTTGTAATTTTGTTTACATCTTTAAGGAAATTTACTCCCTCTACTTTTTGGATATTTGTTTGTATTTTATGTTTTATATTCATTTAGGATTTCAAGTTTCGTTTCTAAGGTGCATGTTCTTTGTAGATCACTGGAAAGTTAGAAGATTTGTGGCATGGGGCCTTAAGCAGAGGTTAAGCTGTATTGAATGGAATATGTGTTTTTTATATTGCATTAATGGTGTGGGTGAAAAACAGTTTGTCATTGCCTGGTTGTGGCTCTATTACTAGTAGGTGATTAGTGTCAAGCAAAGCGAGACATAACGTTAACTTTCAAAGTCCATCCATCTGATGATATTAAAGATAGGGTGTGACCGAACATGGTATTTTACCTGTCAAGTCAGTGGATCTTGTTTGAAGGATCAAACATTAATCCTCATAAGGAAACGCACCTGGAGAATTATTAATGATTTTCTCTACAGTTGAAAACTTTGAATGCTCCGGATGTGTTTTCCGGTGGGTTGTTTTTTGTCGTCAGTGGAGGCGTTTTATTTATGTCAGTAACACCTGTTAACAGATCAATTGCTGGTCAATCCCAATGTCAGCTTACGCATATAGCACCGGTGGTGGTGGGGGGCAATTTAACCTGCAAACCCTCACAATGATGTTCTGTTTTCCTGCTGTTGGACACCCTTTATGCAAACGTTGCCAACTTATTTCGACTTACTTGCACACATGGAGATAAATACTGTGAGATTACTGTCAGATGCTGCAACGCCACGTGTCCATTTACAATGTCTAAGCGACGTGCCTTTACCAATGCTCAATATCTAAATTTTCAAGCAAATCATTTACATCAGTTTCCGTCGTTTTAGATCTCAGCTTTCAATGGGATTTATTTATCCTGTGTGAGACAAATCCAGTATTCATTAAATGCTGCGACTGTAGGCTTTGTCCGCGCTATAAGTCAGGAAGCACTGATAGGCCACCGATGATAACAACAGTCTCGTACGTTTACCGATGACATACATCTTTGGTCGGCAACAGAGTCACCTATCTATTTTTTTCTTTTTCATGTTCTCTTCTCTCCTTTATCCGGTGTTGCTAGGACGTTGTTTTATATCAGATTACATACGGGTAGAGCCTATTAATCCAGGAAATACCAGGGCTTCACCGATGGTCGCTGAGGGGTACATATACAGATCATCAGAGCTGGACGATTCAGGCGTATCCTTTAGTGTGAGGCATCTGGGTTGGGCTTTCTCTTCTATCTCTGGGGTCCAATTTTCGTAATTAATTTTTAAATTGTGCAAAATTGACGTATCTGTAGTTGTTTTTCACATTCTAATTTTATCTGCCAGGTGACTAAGAAGTATAACCAAATTGACGATTTTTCTGGAAAGCGCTCTGTGCTATTCAAAATTTTCGTCCTGAGAACCACTGTTTATGGACACGATCATCGTGTCAGTAGACACTCCCTAATAGACCCACAGGATGTTCCGAATAATTGTGATTTTGGGCTATATACGCACATCTGGGAAGTAAAAATTCCTTCCACCATAATTTTTTAAAAAACATTATAATTAAAATTTGTTGGGTATGTCAAATTGCAGAAGTTGCGATATTTACGAGAAAAGATAAAACATTGCTATAATACTGTCGGCTAAGCCATTCACTTTCCGGTGTTCGATGGTTTGAAAGATGAGCAATTTTCAGCTCATCAGCCCATCACGTACTTTGTAATGAAATCGATCTTGATACTCGGAATCACTGGCCAGAAAATTGCGACGGACTTGCCAGCGATCCTCGCGAGGCACTGAACTTTTGCGTTTTTTCATGTGTATCTCACTGCTAGCATACACCGTTGAATCTGTCAGTACGACTCATGGTGCGCATTTTTAAAATGTGCTCAAAGAATGTAAAGTTAGATTGTTTTTTGAGGGCAAGGGTGCACTGGAATCCGAGGTTTGTAAACTTGACATATTCTCGACTCTGTATGATTTGCCAATACTCAGTACATATCACGAGCACTGAATGCTTACCCATGAAGTTACCGATACCGGCATTGCCAATTTCCATGCGAAGTGCTACACAAAGTTCTTACCAAACGAGTGATAGAGCGGAAGAGAGAGGGAGAGAAAGATCTGAAGGTCAGTGATGCCAACAAAAGGTAAGTTTTATTACTCTTCTTAGCTCAATGGTATCACACAGCGTCTAGGGACCGAATCCGAACTCGGTCCAGTAACACGGGATTTTATTTTTTGTCATCAACTGAAAAAAAAACCAAACTTACTGTTGACATCAGAACAATTTTAAACTGGGTAGGGCCTATTCTCCGAGCAGCTTTTACAGACTTTCCTGTAGTCTATGGAAATTTGAACCGCATTGCCAAAAATTATTACAACAATGAGACGTTGAATGTAAATTAAAGTTTCTCGTCGTTGACTGCATATGAAGTTTGAACGATTTCTCATGGTGCCCAAAGTTAAGTGTAAATCCTTCCCACCCCGCGTATGTAAGGGCGGTGCTTTTTTTTTTTAAGTATAAAAGGAACTTCTATCTCCGCGATGATGAACTTTTTTTTATTTGTGGCGTACTCGCATCACGGAAGAAGGACTTCCGTATACAATCACCTGTAGCAGTGTCATGAATAGGCTCAGAGGAACAAGGTTTCGCAAATATTCGGAGCTAATAAAATTGTTTTCAATTATCCTCGCTCGTAAAACAGGCACACACTTACCTGAGAAGGCCTTTTATCATAATAGATTGCATAAAATTTATAATTAATAATTATAGATACAATTCAGGGACATCCTTCCATAAATTGTCTATTCCACAACAGTGACGACAGCGGCCATACTAGGCCATTTACTCAACATGTGAAAGCAATTGTAGATGGATTTGTAATTATTTTTTTTAGCTGGGTAGACACTTCTGCTTTGAATTTTCGAGTCCCGTGTACTCTTCTTCCAGTGTCAAAATACAATTTTCAAAATTGGTTAATTTTTTTAATGCCACTGCTTGAAGAGTTACAATTTTACCCCATTGGGCATATTTTGACTAAGAACTGCTGTAACTATCTTGTTTTTTATTGACATCAAATCCCGTTTAAATAACCCTGACCTTACTCACAATATGGTGCGAATTTGCATACTAAAATGAGTATAATTTATTATTGGGACAATGGTATTTTTATATGATCCCTATTTATTTAAATTGCACATGATTTGTTTACGAACTTACCCCCAATGTTTCCACCAAAGGTTTATTGGACAAGCCAGTATCTAAAAACCAACAACTAAGTTTCGGACTTGCGTACTACAAAAATCCCTCGTAGAGAAGCTACTTTTTTTCTTCATACACGACTGACAAAATACTAATTTTGATTCCTACAGACAGGTTTCAGCTTATTCCTGTTACATGTAAGCATTCCAAATATGCATAACACCTGTAGTTCTAAAGAGAGTAGATGCGTCTTGCTGGAAACTGTCTCAGTTGAAGATTGTTTAGCGTGGTTTTCACATTATAAATAAGATTAAGTTTGGGCCAGACAATAGAGACCGTTTTTTTTCATATACGTGATTAAAACATGTATCTAAGGAACCAATGTCTATGTTCATTTGTGAATCCTTGGTCCGAAGTCTAATTTTTGAGGGTTGACGTCAGAAATACGTAACTCAGCACTGAAAGCATTGAAAGATTTCTTTAATTCTGATGTTCATAATTAAAATTGGTTTGGTTTTTGTTTTGCTAAAGTTCCATAATTTGGACTTTTGCTTACATTACATGACTTTATGAGCATGTTTACATTTTGATAATTAAATAGATTGGCTTAGTAGAATATTAACTCACATTTCTCAAAGCAGTATTCCTCAAATTAAAGAATTCTTTCATATTCCTTTCCGTGCTGAGTTTAACGTCCTTCGATTGTCAAACCCTCGATGTTGGGTCTTTCATTTAATGTGCTTGTTCCGATTTGTGTCTCATTTTTTCTTACTGCTCTTGAATCATGAAACTTGGCAATTGCAACCTCGCCACCCATATGGTATCAAACAAACTTAAGATATAGGGTTTGAATTGCTAACCATTTCAGGAACGACATTGATAACACTGCAGCCTTTCACCTCCGATAGCAAACCGAGATATTCCTCCTCCTTGTAATTGCCCGGAATTACAGTGTCAAGACTTCAATATGGGATATAGAGCATTAATCAGTCCCGGCATCATTATATCCCTTTAAGTCTTGGACTGGACTAGGGTAATGAAGATTCACGAAGAATGACAAAATGTATGCTTTCCTTTAGACGATCCGCACAAGCACTTCTTTTAAAGTAGTCTATACTGAGTTCATATGCGGCAGAAACGGAAATTAATTTTTCCAGGAAGCAAATCAGGTGTCATGGAAGTATGGCCCAAATCCCTCTTTTTAATATTTGTTTTGAAAAGCAAATTAACATACCATTCAAAAACGAAATTTTGCCGAAGGAGCTTTCCGATCCTGCTTGCATCATGCATGATAGGGTTTTTAAAAATATACCATAAGCATGGACAAAAACAGCGTCTCAAATGCATAAAAATCTGTTTTGGGGCTAGACATTTTCCTGGTACAAATTTTCTGAAATAAAATGGAAAAATCTTAGCAAAATTGGCTCTAATATTATTTTCGTTTCAAATAACAACAACTATAAGCACTGTACTTTGAAAAAAAAAACATTGGATAGATGGTCGATTCTTTTTTAAGGTACCTGTCATGAGTAACAGCACATTTCTGTTTTATTCAGGTTCACTAGGTATCCTCCTTGTGAATATCTTTTCACAAACTTTAGTTGATCTGATCTTGCGCTTTGGTTTATAAGCACTTGTTGTCCACTGGCCGATGGGCCATGTGCGTAACGTTCTGTCCGTATTACAAAATACCAAATATGCATTTAAGAATCGGTACACGTTGTGCTAAGGCTAACGGTTCAGATATAAAAAATCCAAACTCTTTTAGGTTAAGTAGGGTGCGCAGTGGACGAGATTGTGGATCACAACTGCCCTGTAAGCACAACCCACTATAAAAACTTGTTAGAAACAGATTGTACACAAATATGGCCAATCATAATCATAATTTCCATTACATGCAAATTTTCCAGAATAGTAATGTAAGTTGTTGATATGCCCCCAGTTTGCTTTTGTAATACATACCGTTTTTACTCCAAGTAAAAACACCCTGAATACTAATGGTGCTTGGGACACACTTTTATGATATTTGACTTCTCTGGCCTTTAATGAGTGCAAACTTAGGGATGCCCGCCATTAGACATTAAAGATTCATAAGTTTTTAAAAATAAAAGGACCACCCAGTGACACGTTTACCACACACAAACTCTCTTACTCTAATGACGCTAAAATTACACTTAATCGCCCAAAAAATTATACTCAGCAAAAAAGTGCCTGAGCATTTAAAATGTTTTAAATCATTCAAATTTATTTCTCATAGAAAGGGCAAATATTACATAGCAAATAGAGCCTTCACTCCTGTCAGTTTTGTATGGAATTGCAATGTTAGCATCCATCGCGTACTGATCACATCCACTTACATGGCCAGTTCTTAAATTGAAAATTGCAAGAATTAAAATTCAGGTCAATTCAATTTGGTAGGCAGTGAATCTCTGTCTTTGGTCATTTACCATACAAATCAATAATTAGAGCTCCTTGTTTTGTATTTTTTTTCACAATGAAAAGCATTAAACTTTGATGAACGCAAAGGACCATCGTTTATCCAAAGCATAGCAATGTCAGAACTTATCAATCTCGGATGCATCTGGTTTAACACAATGTAATGCCGATGGCTTCAACATCACACCCCTTCCTTGCGGCACTTCTCGTACACAAAATGTTTCTTCTCTATAACCGATTCCCCGTCTCTATTCCCACTTGCCCTGCCATCTTGGTGGTGATACAAAATCCGGATTGGTCAGTAAAGAGAACTTGACGTCATTGTCCCTTTGTGCATCTTTCATGGTTCTGGTCCACCATAACCTTGCTTGCCGATGTTGATGTGTAAGTTTTGTGGGGAGCCAGTCATGTTGTCGTTACCACCTGGGGGGGGGGGGGGGCAAGAGGCATTTATACCAGGACTAACTCATACTATGACATACACAAAATGTCTGATGGCCATTCTGTAGGGTAGCTTAAGCGATCTAAGGGGCTCGCACAAGATTATACGGGGACAATTGAAAAGTGGTCCAATGTTGTTGAATTGCCATACCAATGTTCGTATGATCGCAAGATTAAAAAACTATAAGCATTTTTTTAATCTTGCGATCATACGACCCTTTGTAAATGTAATTCAGCAACCTTGGACCACTTTTTCAATTTTGACCCTGTATACTCTTTTCCGAGCCCCTAGATCGCTTAAGCTACCCCTACCAGTAAGGGCCATCATATCATTTTCGTGTATGGCAAGCGTATGAGGTGCCCCGATAAATGCCTCTTTGCCCCCCCCCCCCCCCCCCAGTGGTACCAATACGTCTACTTCAGTGGTCTTGCTCATCCACTATTTTCTTTGTGCTTTGTTCGTGGACCATATTCCGAGTCTGGAGTCCCCCTATCCTTAGCAGTTTAACGATAAGCGACCTTGACCTTGAATGGCGGCATGGATTTGGGACTAAATAACTGGTGTGGTCACAGTTTATCTCCTTAGAGCTTTAGAGTTCTGATACGTTGGTCCTCTGCTAGGGTAGTACTTTGGGTCTCGTGCGATAGGTTAAACTTCTCCATCTCATTATCGATGGCGGTGTAGACGGAACTTGTACTTGGTGATCCGTGAAATACCAGAGCACATAATAATGAAGGAGCGTCCCAGCCTGAACATACCATATGGATCTCGCACGATCCTAGCCTCCGATTTTTTTGCCATTTTGAACAGAGGAAAAAAGAACTGTCAGTGGATTACACAGTGAACTAACGCCAAACGTTCACACTTTTTTCTATCCTCTATTTTCTTTAACACGTAAGGTACCAAGGTTTCACTTTCCCGAGGATTTTTTTGCATGAAATCCCTCATGTAGCTACATGTGAAGGTTCATAAACAACCCCCAAAATCAGCAATAACAAATGAAATTTCCCTCGTTTTAACTCGTCAAACAAGTAATAAATTTTCGTCGTTTTGGAGTACTTTTCACTCTTTTGAGTAGAATTTCTTTTTAAAAGTACAGACCACTCATTTGGGGAGTGGTTTACATTAGTTTCACTCTTTAAGGGAGTGAGTGTTTTCACTCCTTTTCTTTACCACTCCTGTTTACATTTAGAATATGGTACTCCTTTCACGACGATTGATGAGTGCGTGTAAATATCCTTGGCATTCAGTCATTCTGGAAACCATTCTAACGTTTTTGTTAGCAAAACCGGTAAAATCTATTTTAACGCTATTTCGGCAAAATTGCCATCCAATCTTTGAATCCACCTTCAACCTGTCATGCTTCGTTACCTATTGTTGAAAGCATTGCAGTGTTAATGGTTGGATGTGCTGCATTCCATTTGCATACCTTTGGTATTGATCGAAACCACGTTTCCTATGCCAGTGAAGTGGAATAAGAAAATTATGCCATTGTGCAGGAATACTACAGCAGATATTTTCATAACTTGTGCCACAAATGTAAAAAACCTGTACTCCAGATGATCATATTTTTATAACACTGAAATCCTTTACACTTAAGTGATCAAGGGTTAGGCACCCCCGAATCAGCAATAAAAAATGAAATTTTGGTTATTTGGGCTGCAAATTAGGGCAAACAGTGTTTTCAAACACGCGAAAAATGGGCAAAAAGCGGGGAATTCAAATCAGCCTTGGCGCTACATCAAAACGCTTTTGAAAACTTAATTTTATGTTGATATCTACCCTAGATACCCGAATTACATATATTTAACACAAAACTTGCAGGTTTTTATGGAATCCTGTATTTTACGGGTGTTTCAAAAGACCCGTCATTTTCCCATCGACTTTGTACAGAACGATTTACATCCACAGATGAAATTGTTTGTTTCAGCCCATACATTGTCAATTATTTTAAATGTTACTAATAATTGTTTACTTATATGTATGTGTGAACATTATCAGCAAAAAATTGCTTGGTTCTTTGATTTTTAAAAATATTCTCAGATGACTTTCCGTATTGCCACGGGTGTGGGGGTGGCATGGGACCCTCACTAACTAACATACATAACCTCACAATTAGCATTTTGTATGGCGCTATTTCAACAACATAGCGCAAGTGACACAGCCACAAAATTAGCAATGGAAAAAGGTGAGGCTTAGAGGACAACCCAATGGAGAGTATTCCAGTTTCCTCGTGAGCCGATTTTAAATTATTTGGTATAAAAAGAATCGCATTAAAAGTCAACAATTACAAACAAAAAAACACGCGTAAAGCCGCCCAGCGCGCAAAACAAATTTTGAGGGTCCCTAGGACCCCCCGGTCACTTAAGTGTTACACCCTACCATCATAATTTGTTTGTGCTGCTTTACATCGGTGATCACAATCACAACTGCTTTTATCGTTTTAACAGCACAGCACAGTCCGTTAGGATACTTTACAGTCGATTTTCCATATCCCTAACGTCCCTAATGCTTCAACCCACCTGACCAAAAAATCACCGACTAACACCTGCCTTGGGTTAGTGGTAAATTGCTCCTAGATCGGACAAAAAAATACCGCTACCCCACTCAATTTTGCGGTATTGTCATATTTCCTCTAGGTACGTTAGAGATATAATAAGTTACATTTTACACCGCTTCAAGTAGTCTTACGGAATAACGCTCATGCACACGCGTCATTGTGTGAGCTTTATTCCGAAAGACCATCTGAAGCGGTAAAATATCACATCGGTAAATCTATTATAAGAACTGCTTCAAAAGTTAACCAGCAGTTTACTCCGCCGGTTCCCGCTGGTCCTTTTCCGGTAAAACCGGTTTCTTTTATCTAAACATGACACAACACGGTTCGCTCCACCGTGAACCAACGATGATGGAACTGCCAGTTTCTAAGCACACCCTTATATCACTTTATGTCAATGTAGGCATTTTATATGGAGCAAACAAACAATAACACAAAGACAAAACAAAAACTTCGTGTTTTGTTTTCATAGCAAACAGTGCCCATTCGACTATACGAATTAATTCGACTGTATACCGTAAGTGATTTTTCATTTTATAATCTATTCACTCGTGATTTTTTTAATCAGAGATTTGTAGTAAAATAGTTGGTTTCATACCATCTGAATCAATAAGCCGATAAGACAAGTGAAAAACTATAAAATAGAAATCGAAGTAAAATTATAATGCTAAAATTTTTAAATGGTAAGCACAAAATGCAAATGTAAAATACTATGACTTTTACAGATATTGATTATATAAAGTGAGTAAACACACACACACACACCTAAGGTAAAAGCACAGAAAATGCTGTCTTTGAATAAATTGAAGAGTCGGATGTCCAAAACGCCAATCCAATTTTGGGTCAAATTGGAATTATTACAGAATAAACACGCATTTTTACACTAATTTCACGTTTGAAGCATCTCCATTCCAACGTTATGGGTTTTGCGCATGTTTTTCGAATATTTTCAGGAAGATTCAGATTAAAAAATCACAGAAATAAAAAAAATATGAAAGTTTTCGAAAAAAATGTTGTTGTATTTTCTTAGAAACCTTAACCCGCCAAAATTTTGAGAGCGATATTATTGAAAATACTTCAAACAAAATCACTTCTGTACAAGTCATAGTATTTTACATTTGAATATCTAGACATATTTCAGCATTTTTCTAAAAAAAAAAATACGTCACAATTGGCGCCATCTTAAAAGTCTAACTGTGATAACCTGGGCACTAACGGACGTTTTTAGCTTGAAGTTATTTTCTCAACTATGAAAAGTGGATTTAAGGCCTTTTGGACTATCAGCTCTTCATATGTATATGAGAGGTACAAGCGTGCCGTTCAAAGCGGAAAGACTGGCTAACGATATAAAGCTGAAAAGGTGGCTAGAAATGGGATTCTCCACACCAAAAAAAAAAACCTTCCGAAGTCAAGTTTTCAGAATGAGGTCGGGTCAGTGGTATTCCCTAAAATCTCTAAATGCCATAAAAAAATTGTGCTATTTCCCCAACCAAAGACAATGCTGTTGCGCAAATTAATCAAAATCATAACATTTATTTTTTTTATTTTTTTTATATATGTTTTTTTGGTAAAATTTTTGATATTTCCTCCACCTCTTTGGATGCACACAGCCTGCCCTTCCTCAGCATGGCATTCACAGCTCTTCTGATTAAGGCTATAAAATAAGTTCTCGGAACCACTCTTATCCGAACAAGAGGGCCCATTCTTTGAATTCTTTGGCATACATTAAAAAATTGCAATCTGTCAAACCTTTCCGCAGGCAATTGAAACAAAAACTTGTATCTAAATAGATAATTTCTCTGGTTGCACTGTACATGTCTTGATTGTTATTTTTATAATTGTTTCAATGTGTTTTTCATACTTTTTCTTTCTTTAATTCTTTTACTTTTCAATTTTAATTTTCCATTGATCTAAATGTTATGGTGTACTCAGTTTTTTTCGTCTAAGGGGGAGGGCTTTCGTTATCGGGCCTACTTGGTCTTCCAGCCTCTCCATAATATTCCCCTCTTGAGTTATTGTTGTTTTGCACTTGTTTTGTCACATGTTATGGAAAAAATGAACTGAACTGACTGTCTGTCTGACAGATCCCCCGGTGGGCTCACTGAATCTGTGGATCCACTGAACCGAATGATCGTTTACCAAATCCGCGGACAAATATGGCACTCGAGAGCGAACATCGATGTTCACCCCTGTTGTAATACATTTTTTGTTGCGTCCATCTGTATCACAAAACCTTCCACTGGGATTAACCCAACCATACGAAGGGGAACCATTGTCATTAACCAACATGGCGTGCCATATTTGTCCGACGTTTTTGGCAACGCTTGGTAACGATCATGCGGTCGTTCGGTGCCGGTTGGGTGAGCCACACCGGAGACAATATCAACCTCTGCCGTGATTTTACGCTGAAACTGTTGCAGGAGTCGTAAACAACCTCTGGAATTTGAGGTTCCCCACAAGAAATAATCTAACGGAGTCAGATCAGGGAGATCGTGGTGGCCACTCGATTGATGGTTCAGGGGCCAAAACACGATCTCCAAATAGCTCAGCAAGGCGATCGTCACGGTTCGTTTCTGTGGGGAGGCGCACCATATTGTGCCCACCAAGCTCGGTTGAAACTTGGCCATTGCGCTGCAAGCTGTAAAACGAGGAAGATCCCGGTGGGCTCCCCAACCGGACCACTTGACCGCATGAACGTTACCAAGCTTTGCCAAAAACGCGGTCAAATATGGCACGCCATGTTGGTTAATGACAATGGTTACCCATAGTATGGTGGTTCTTTCTTCCATGGGATATGTATTTGTGATACATGATTGACGCAAAAACTGTATTCCAACAGGGGTTTCACAATAGAGGTTCGCTCTCGCGTGCCATAGTTGTCCGCGATTTTGGGACCGATCATTACGGTCAGTAGCACAGATTGAGTGAGCCCACCGGGGAAGATTCTGTTCCCTGAAGGAAACACATATTCATTGATCATCTGGAGGTTATCGATTCCCCATTGATTTCTGTCTGAAGCCAACTAATCCATGATTGTTTTGCACAACCTCATTTGTGCTCGGGTTACCAAACATCCAGAAAATCTCATTTGATTGTCGTCCATGACATGATTTTGAGGTTAGATTGAAAGGATACGATTGTACGTGCACCTCAAATAAACTGCCCAATACTACTACATTCTACTTTATATACTTTTACCTGTTTACTTCTTTTTGATACGCTCTGTTTCACTAGACCGCCTCGAGAAAAGGTAATTTCCAAATCCAAAATTTCAGTTGATTCTCTGGTTTTTGTTTTTAGGTTATAGCAAATGCTTGGTTTACGTCCGGTAGCACCCCAGGCTCACCTTTTTGTAATTTCTCCGCCTTACGTTTTAAAATACAGCAAATACCAACTTATCGTATTCTAAAAGTTACGTCTGACAATCAATTACGTATTTCTTCCAAATGATCGAATTTTCACAAAGATTAGTCACACATACTATACCTAGGCCAACGGGAACATCAATAATATACAAATCCGTCAAATATTATGTATTAATTCGGGTGGGGTTGTGTTTGTAACGACATGCCGCCTTAATATAGGGTTGCCGCAATGGAATTTCATAGTAGAGTAGTAGTATTAAGTAAAGTCCGAAGTTTCCAAATCTATTTTGGGCCCGTGTACGAGGTGCCGGATTACCTCACCTCAACTTTGCCACGAAATGCTTCCTCGTCCTCAACCCAACAATTGCTTCCTTCCATGTATTCTTTGCTAGTCTCTCTTCCCTCCTCGAACACCCAGCCCGAACTTAAGAGCCCTTCTTAAAAATCTCATCATCCCTCCTCAGCACGAGCCTTTTACCCTTCGCCAAATAATCGCATCAAGTCATTCAGTCTTCCTATCCATCACTTTCCTCACACAGCGCTCTTCACCATCGCTTTTCCTGTCTTTCAAAGGCACCACCTCAGTTTCGCTCAGACCGCATGTCTCACTCCCCCCGTACATAATCACCGATCTCACAAAACACCAACCTTTCATCGTCAAGGAAATCTTTTCGTGCGCAACTCTACACATTCCCTAACGTCGCCACCCAAACCTACTTTAGCCTTGGACAGACGCCTCGCATCCACCATTTACATTTAAAACCTGTCCACTAGGTACGGAGAACTCCTTCAACCGATTTCACACTCTCATCACCCACTTTTCCATCTGTTCCACCATCCCTCCACTCTTTTCCTCACATCTTATGCACAAAATCTCTTGCCAAGCTTGGAATGACCGGTAGGAGGCCTACTACTTCTCCCAGAATTCGTACCATATTCTCACACCACCTGATTTGCTTTTACATCTTACCCTATTAACACATGGGTCTACACCTAACTACCGACCACTTCCCCCCCACCCGGGCACCATCGCTTTTGTCGGCACAAGTTTTACCTTCAGACCCTTACTCTAAAGCCTTCGTCATTTTCAAAACTTTTCTTTCGGTCACTCCCTTGTCTAAACCAATTCATCACATATGACGTCTCGCTCACATCAAACCTCTTTCACTCTCCCGTACCACATCCAATCACAAGTGCAAATCCAACGGCGACAGTCAGGATCTTTGATGCACACCCACCTTCACCTCAAACTCCCCAGATAACTTAGACCCCATTCTAACTCTTGTCTTTCTCCTTCATCAAACATCACCGCCTGAACATTGCCTCTGGTTCTGCTCTCTTTCCTTCCTCATAGCCCACTCCATCCCTTTCCCCGGGGACTCGGGACACTACAGTTTCTTCTTTCCTCTCTTAGCAATGAACACGACATCTGTCGTTTCTTTTCTTTCCCTGGCATAAAACCAAATTGCATTTTCCCCCACTTTTTTTTTTTTCGCTATTCTCCGAAGTCTATTCTTCTAGGACCTTTCACACCCTACACCGCACCACACTCATTGCCATCTCTCCTCACTCTCTCTCCCTTCGCAATAATAATCGTATACGAATTTCCGAGGTCCAGCAGAGTTACCTCAGAACAATGATTTTTGCATTGTTATTACAAAACCTAATCAAATGAGTGAATCCATCTTAAAAAAATGCACACTCGTTTCATTACTTGAAATCTCAAGTTTAAGACCAACATATAACAAGCTTTTTGTAACTTGAAATTTGTTAAGTGATCCAACATATGCAGTGTTTTCGTGTTCCTCACACGGTTGAACTTGAACAGTTCGTTGGGGAACCCTTTTTCCCATCTTGTTCATACATTTTTTACTAAGTTAAGAATAGACGTGAGTCACGTGATTGATCCGCGGGCTTTCGCATGCGACCGCTTTCTTTTCTTCTGCTTGGCGGTCAAACCGTCCAGTGAAACGTAACGTCAATGAGTTATTTTACTCATTATTTTGCACGATAACCCTACTTTGTATATTTAAACCAGAATTGTTATAAAGAAATAGTTGTGATTTTTTTAGGTGCAAAGTTGGAGCAATAACTGTGGCCTTGAATGTGCATGGCCATGGGCATGATGGGCATGGTAAAGGGGGGCACGATTCAACTACCTTTATGTCATGGCATTAATTTTTACAACATATTAACTCCCGGGCATAAATGGTGGATATGCCAGTGTATCAAATGTTTGTAACAAGCAAGATATGCGTATCCGGGAGTGTATGCCACATATAACTATTACGCTAATCTTCTCCTCGAAACCACCAGCCGGAAACTTCAGAGACCATTCTTAAAACATGCTCCTCATACCCTCTCCTCAGCACGCGCCCCATACCCCTTCGCCAAATTATTGCCCATCAAGGCTTCATGTCTTCCTATCATAACTTTCACCACACAGCGCTCTCACTCATCAGCTTTTCCTTTCTTTCCATGTTCTTCAAAGTCACCAACCTCATTTTTCGCTCAGACAGAGTCTCAACTCACGCCCTACCTAATCACGATTCTCACAAAAACACCTAATCCTTCATCTTCAAAGGAATCTTGCTCCTGTGTAGCCAACTCTACACATTCCTAAATTTCAGCCCCCCAAAACCTTACTTAGCTGTGACAGCGCTCGCAAGCCACCATGTAATTTAACAGTCCCCAGGTATGAGACCTTCTTCACCGATTTCACCTCTACACCACTTTTCCATCTGTTTCCACCATCCCTCCAGCTCTTTCTCACATCTTATGCCCACAAAAAAATTCTTGCAAGCTTGGAATGACGCGGTAGAGCCTATTCTCCCAAGAATTCGGCAAACCATATTTCTCACAGCCACCACTGGATTGCTTTTTAACATCTTACCACATTACCACATGGGGTCTTACTGACTCCCGACACCTTCCCCTCCACCCGGTCACCATCTTTTGTCGTCACAAGTTGTACCTTCAGACCCTTCTCAAAAGCCTTCTTCCAATTTTCAAAACTTTTACTTTCGGTCCCTCCATTGTCTCAACCAAATCATCAGCATATGACGTCTCGCTCACCAAACCTTCTTTCACTCTCCCGTAACCACCAGCAATCACAATGAAAATCCTCAACGGCGAACAGTACAGATTCTTTGATGACACCACCTTCACCTCAAACTCCCCAGATACTCAGACCCCATTCCAACTCTTGTCTGTGACTCCTTCATACAAATCTATCACCGCTGTAACCATGGCCTCTGTATTATGCCTCTATTTCTTCCTCATCGCCCACGCCTCACTTCCTCGGGACTCGGGACACATACAGTAGTTTCTTACCCCCTCTTAGCAACAGGAACACTACATCTGGTCGGTTTCTTTCCCTGGCAATAAAACCAATTGCATTTAATCCACTTTCGCTATCTCCGAATTCTAATTCTCTAGGACCTTTCACACCCCTACACGCACCAAACTATTGATCTCCTCACTACATCTCTCCCTCGCAATAATAACTTAATACTAATTCGGGGTCCTAGCAGCATTTCACTCAGAAAAATACAGCTCTTTTTGCCATGTTATTACAACCCTAATCAAATGAGGGAAGCCAGCTTAAAAAATTGCACACTCGTTTACATTACTTGAAAATCACGTTATAAGACTCTAACATATAACAGCTTTTGTAACTTTGACAATTTTTAACGTGCTAGCCAACATGATGCAAGTGCTTTTCGTGCTTCTCAAAGGTTGCAACTCTGAACAGTTACGTTGGGGACAACTCCTTTTTCCCATCTTGATTCACAATACATTTTTACTAAGTTAGAAATAGACGGGAGCAAGTGATTGGATTCGCGGGCTTTCGCAGGACGGACCTACGACTTTCTTTTCTGCTTGGCGAAGTCAAACAGTCCAGTGAACGTACGTCAATGCCAGTTTATTTTCTAATTTTATTTGCACGAGACCCTACTTTGTATATTTAAACCAGAGAAATTTTATAATAAAAAAAATAAGTTATGTGATTTTTTATGGTTGCCCAAATTGGGCATATTAAACTGTGCTTGAACAATGTGCTATGGCCAGGGGCAGGAGGGGCATGGTAGGGGGCAACAGAATTCAAACTAACTTATCATGTTTACGACATGTAAAATGTTTACCACATATTACTCCGAAGGAATAAGTGCGTGTGGATATGCCAGTGTACCAATGTTGGAAAACAAGCAAGATATAGCGTATGCGGACGTTGCATATGCACTATATAACTATATACGAGATCATGATATTGATGTAGACTAGGCAATTAGCTGGCTAAGGCTAGTCCGTTTAGAACCCAGACCTCGAGCGCGCAGCGCTTACGAGGTACTCGGGGAAAATCTGATATTCAACACCTTCAAATTGTATTAAAGACACTCTCAGTTTCCAAGTTTTCTTTATGTCCTTGTAGCATAGGCTGCGGGTTTTGAAAAAACCTACCGCCAGAGACACGACGAGACCTATTCTCTATATTGAGCTTGGACCTCGAGATGCGATTCTATTAAATACCTGAAGACATCCTGAGTCAGAATAGTCACCCGATTCAAGTTTTTACCTCTTTCATGTCAAAATCCAACGAATAATTCGTCTTCACAGTGGCGTAAACAGGCGGGGGGGGGGGGGGGCAGCGGGGGCAGATTTCCCCCTCTGACGAATTGGCGGGAAAAAAATTGACAAAAATCATGCCTAAATCAGCGTTTTTAGCCCTCTGACCGGGAAATGGCCTTTTGACTCACTGAGAGGCGAAAATTTCCCAAGATTGGGACGGAGGAGAAATTTGCCCCCTCAGAGCGGATAGGCCCGTACCGCCACTGGACTCTCTCGGTAGCCCTAAATTCGCACTTTACAGTGCGAAACCAATTATATTTGTCTCTTACAAGATTTGCTACCGTGTACGCACGTCGAGCACATACATTCTACGATACATACCTAGCTCAGTCGACGGAAATTCTAGTATGTCCATACGGAAGACTTCTTTCCACCAGAACGGGAGATAGAGACATAATTTGTTACTTGTGCTGTTGAATAAAGGTACATACGGCTTCAATGTAGACAGATTTTAATTAGAATTCTGCGTGTTCGAGTGTGGTCACTGGGTAGTGGCAGTCCTTTCTAGTTGTATTTAAGCCGTAAAGGATCGCGAAATTGGATTGAAGATGACCTCCCAATGATAGAGCTGTTGAAGAATGAGAATAAAGGTAGGATTTGGGGAACGAGTAATCTTTACGAGGAATTGAAACCGGCGACACCATTATTCTGCGTGTAGAAGAACTTGGCCTCCGGCCTCGTCTCTTGCACTTTTAAAATAATGGTATCGCCCAGTGTTCTATTTAGAAAAGAAAAGTTACACGCACAACTTGGGATTTTCTCAGAAAACTGGGATACTGTAGAACAATAAAAATCTGCATGCACAGGTAAAATTTTACGACTAGGAAAGACAACAAAAGTTACATGCATCTGGCATGTCAAACAAATCGAACCACGGGTATCGCCTTGCGTTCAATTTGTCGATAAGAGAGTACGGATTCCAAAATTCATGACCTTTATTCCCTGAATATGGAGTGTACTAGTCAGAGCACTCGACTAGGCAAAATTCTGTGCCAGTGTTTTGCAAGTGGCACACGTGCGCCCTTTGTTTGTTTTTTTGTATGCCCGTACTGGCCAACAATCCCTGAGGATTCAGCGGTCAGGAAGATTGCGCATGTGTTGTTTAAAAAAAACCTTCAAAGTGGTTTCCAGGGAGTGTTTCTTAATCAACATTTTCTATTTTTCCACTAGACATTGCTAGGCCGAACACTACCACTTATCAGGCAAAGCGTGACTTTTATGACAAAGCCAAGACCATGACGAATTGATTTGGCGACTTTTGTGAACGTTAATACAGGTATGGAAGCTATGGCAAAAAATGATTCTGTCGATTGAGGGAAGTATACCCCCTGTAGTAGTAGTAGTCAGTGGCGGCGCCAGAGGGGGGGGCAGGGGCATAAACGGAATATTAAACCACATAACCGTGTTGTGGTTTATCCGTTAAAGTCTGAATCAGAGATTTTTGAAAGGTAATTTTTGTTTATTAATTGAAATAGTAGATAGAACTAAAGATAGTCACCTAAAAATGCCCGCCCCAATTCAAAGTTGAGACTGTGATCGGCTTTTTCGTTTGCAGCATTAAACATTTAGGTGTAGTATACAAGGCCAATCGGATACTGTGTATAACTAAATTTTCCGGATCCGGAAATTTATAACAAAGTTTGCGATTTCTAATGAAGGACTTTGATTTAGAGCTTAGCATTCACACAGTGTTTCATATATGGACTACATTATCTAATGCAAAAACACACAATTTGTTTGAAAAGTGATGGCGCCCTCACCGCCATCCCTGGGAAATCTCTGCAAGTCCAGCCTTAACAGCGCTAACTTGGTCAATAAATAATTCATTTGGTCTACTCTAGCTAGACCAAAACAAGATTTTTTAAAGCAGACACGCCCCCGTTTAGGCAGTGCTACTTCGATTTCAAGCCATGATAGAAGCTATTGCAAGGAATCAAAATATTATGAAAAAGTGTTGACTTTATTGAAACCACTTACTTTTCTGCATGTTGAATGTTTACTAATAATTACATCATAGATGCCGACCCTCTCCTGGTTTGGCCGTCTTCTTAGACAAATATCACTTCTGTTTGATGAATAAGCCCCAGGAGTTGATTTTACCAACCTGTGTGTTCCCAGTAACAAGCCATGGGTAGGGTATTTGATTTCTAATGTTAGTGAAAAGCTATGATAGGGCCATGTTTTTTAAAAAGCGTGACGATTTTATTTTGTACTTAACCGTGGTACTCATAAGGTCAGAAAGTTAATGACCTATTCTGTGTTATTAATGTCAGGTCTTTTTAAGGAAAAGAAATACCATTTATTAATTTGATTAGCTTATAATATTCTGCTTGTGAACAAATTACTATAGGCTTCAATAAAGGGATTTAAGTACTAGTATTACAATTCCAAGTAAATTTTGATCGGTTTCATTTTTCATTTTGAGAAAGCAGCAGTGTACGAGGGTGTGACTTACACAGGGCAATATTATTGATAGGTACACTGGAAAACAAGACGCTCACCCAAGTTACACTGTGCGCCTTTAAGGTTCGAATTCATTAGGGTGTCAGAAAGAAGGGTGTCAACTTATGGAAAAACCCAGGGCAATCCCCATATTTTTGTTTTTGTCGTCGACAAGAATGCAGAAGGCCATAGGGATTACTATCGGTTGTATACATGTGTGTGTGTGTCTGTGGTTAAAATGTTAAACCCTTAAATTATTGCACTGCGTAGAGTTCCGTAAGGATACAATGGGGGGAAAGGGGGGGCGGGGTGGGGTGACATGTGGGTTCTCATGAGACCTTTGTGACCTCATGTGACAAAATGGTCAGAATTAAAAAATAGAATATTTACTAAATATTAAAAAAATAAATTCATGCCTACGTGATATGGAATGATGATGAGGAACTTTGTGGAAGGAGGGGCAGAGTGGGGTGACATGTTTGGTTGACCTCATGTGACCTTGGAGACTCATGTGACCTTTGGCCCATTCACAAAAAGCCACGGCAGACACCCTCACGCAGACCCGCGAGGTTTTGTTTAGCGATTTGGGGCAAAAAAATCACCAAATTTGGAAAAAAATATCGATTTGCGAGTGTTTCAACAAAATTGCTGTTTGGTTTCCACAGTTTCTGCTCTCAGTTGTTGCAATTCGCATTCATCGGAGGGGTGGTGAAAATGTGATTAGCTCTTTATAAGGAAAATGTTTGCTCTGGATTATTATCCCTAACCCGCTCTGAGGTGCAGTTGGGAAGCAAATGTCAACTTTTTGCCTATAGTGCATGTCGGCTGTCCAATAAACTATTTATTTTACCGGCAATGCCTTCCATGCACTCAGCCGCGTTCCCTCAGAAACACCCACTGCGCTCTCGTGCAAGTGGCCACTTTCCTCTGAGGAGATCGCCCCAAAAACCAATTGCTTTCTATGCACTTGAGACTCGTCCACGCTCCATGACACTTAGTGTCAGTGACATTTTGTATCCACCATGCACTACCTTCTCAAGTCCCGCTGGTTTTCCCCCGACGTTGACTTACGTTGGGCCCTCCAAAATTAGCAGATGTGTCAGGGTCCAATTTGCAAACCCGGAAGAAGAGCGTCATTCGGTTTATTGCTTCATATTGACTTTCAGATCTTCCCGCAGATTGACGTGGAAAACCAACATTTTGCTTTTCTACTTGCAACTGTGAGTCTCCCCTCAGGCAGGGCCGTACGCAAGGATTTATTTTAGGGGGTGCGGGACTTCGAAAAAAGTGGACCCTGTTTTCGAAAAAAAGTGGGACCTTTTTTTGGTTTAAATGTGGACCCTAACCCCCCTAAAATGGTCTTTTTTTGATTTTTAACAAAACACAAAAAATAAAAAAAATAAAAAAAATAAAAAATTTTTCTAAATTATGACCTGTTATCAAAATATCAGCAAAAAGTGACTTTTGTCCCCTTTTTGGAATTTGGGGGCCCCTGCGTACGGGCCTGCCCCAGAGACCTTTTGCTACCTATTGCATGTGAGATTAAAAAGCTTTTTACGTTGTGGGAAAAAAGGATGCGACAGGCAAATGCCAGGGCGACTGATTGCATGCCATGTGCGTGGGACGTCAGGAGACACTAGTTTGGGTGCATTATGCTAAGTTGTGTCCTACCAGTAACTTAATGAGGTGTGCAAGTGCCATTGCTGCAGTAGAAAAAACCAATAACATAATCGGAACAACACCTTTAAATATGATTTCGGTGATGTATGGGATTATTGTAAAAACAACTACATGCCGTTATGAATTTCATTTAGTTGTAAAAAAATGTGATCCTTCTCTTTTAAATGTTAATTGAGGAGTTTTAAAATTCAATGTGAACAGTTTCGTCACCTCCGAAACAAACTAATAAATTAAGTTGTTTTTTTTTTTGGTAAGAGAATCAGTTTAACAGTGAATTCACTTATGTCTTCATCAAAATAATTAAAATGTTTCTTATTTTTTTACTCATCAGGGCACGTAGGTTCCAAGGTCGACCATGGGAGAAGCACCACCAGCTTGTTGTGATCGTGCAGAAGATGGATGCCTATATTGAGTGGATGGATATGTCACACTGGGTGAGAAAATTATTATCAAACCTGCAGACTAAACCGAATCTATCGAGATTTCAAAACGTGGCACGGCGACAGAAAAGATAGGTCATGTACTGTTGGGCATGATGGGAATATGAATCCTAACCCGTCCGAGCGGTAATTATTGGCAATTATGTCTTCCATTGCCGAAATTATCGCGGAATCGGGCGGTTTAGCTATAGGAGGGGCTGATGTGCTGCTTGTTGCTAAACTGCCTGTTGGACGTTTTGCCTTGAGATATCCGTTGCTGGCTTTAATGCCGGTTGAGATTTTACCCATCAGGAGATTCAGCCACAGGGGATGCTGTAACGCCGGTCGGAAGTGTAATCACTTTTAGGAGGGAGAAGAGACGATTACTGCCAGTCGGTACCATGTACTCATTGTAATCGCAGGAAAATGCTGATAATGGCACTCTGACATGACATATCCTCTGGAAGTCCAAACAATTTTTAGACGACTGATACTTGCTGGTCGGACATTTACCCCTCAAGAGATCGCCAAATATGGAGTTGGGTCATTGCATAAAACAATAGACTTGCAGTACTTTAACCATGGCTTTTTTAAAGGAAAAAAATGGCGCGTGTCCAATGCATATACCATTGACTTTGGTTTTAAGCAAAATAGCAAAACACTTTTTTTGAAGAGCACTCCAGTTTTTCAAAAAAAGTTAGAGAGTTTTTGCACGGTTGCATTGAGAACTGATAGAAACAATACCTGTGAATGGTTAGGTTGAAAATGTCTATTGTGTCGCAAAGGAAGGCATTTTGTAATTAATATCGGAGATCTCCGGTAAAATAATTCAACGGTGCTGGAAACAGCATTCAATATGAAAAGGCGGGATTGTAGCACCATGTACGTGGTCTACACTCTCATTAGTTTTGTTTTGGTTCAGGCAAGTTAGTTAGAGGACATTTTCGTGAGGTGGGACTATTTATAATGGACGGACAGGAATTTTGGTTTCCCAGCTCCACCGGTAAATTACAATCATGGGTTTTGGATTCCAATTTACAAAATGCTTCTTTTGTGACTGTAACAGTGACAAATACGCAATTACCATTAGCGTTCGCAGGTATAATTTACTACTAGAAATATTAAAACAACTCGGCAAAAATTTCCAAATTTTGAAAAATTGGGGGCAATCTTCAAAAATGTGCTTGATATATTGGCTTTATTACCGAAACAGGAATAGATGGTTAATGAAAATGCAACAAAGGCAGGGCTAGAATAGAAATCTACTGCACAGTACGTGAATCAACCTTGATTCACGCTAATTATTATCTGCGTGTCCCGTGGAATCTTTGATTCACGTAAAGTGATTCATACAAAATTTGTGTTGAATTGAAATTAGTGAGTTGGCCACGGAAAGTAATGTTATTAAGAGCCTCTTGAAAAACCTGCGGCCTAATCATTTTCTTGTCAAAATAATGATTTGTGCTTGGTGTTTTGTTTTAACTTGAATTCATTTTACGCAAGGTAAGCTTACGCGAGAATCAATGATTCCGCTGGCCATGTTCTTGCGCATCCAATATTGACGCAAATCGGACTTCATTGGATTTGCCGTTGAGTTCTAGCCTGCAAAGGTCCCACTGGAAAAAGGTTTTTTTGGCCTAATTATCAGTATTCCTGAAGTCATATTTGATTATTGAGCTAAAATGATTTCCAGTAGTCAAAATAGTAATATTAAAGTGATCACCAGAATGATAAAAAAGTCTTTTACCTAGTCTCTCTTGCCATCTGAGAACTTTCAGTCACCATACTAGAGTATTAAAAAAATGCTCTGGCCAAACAAGGAAACACATTCACAAATGGCCACATTTGAGTTGAAAATTGAAAAGTTTTCCCCCGGTGGCCTATCTTAACATTTTACACATCAAAAATTCATATGACCGGCAATGCGGGCCCTAAAAAGCGTACTCCATTGGTACGTCAATTTGGAGTACATGCATAGGTACTCTGAAGGACACTGCAGTACTCCAGATTGAAGAAACCAATGGAGGTACTTTGTTATAGGGGCCCACATTGCTGGTCATATGAATTTTAAAATGTGTACTTTGATATCGTGATACAATTTTATGATGTCAAGGAGGAAAACAATTTTTGGAGGTTCTTTGAAAAACCATGGGCTGACATGGTTTGCTAGTTAGCCGCTTGTCGGGTTTTGTTTAACGAGTCATGAAATGCAGGGCGACAATTGATCCCTGTGTATTCAATGGAGTTCAAATGTGAAACGCCAAAAATGCATGCACATGAACCATGTAAATACAGCATTCAAAATTTGCAAGGAAGGATTAAAGTACTAGAGGCCTTTCTCCCAGCAGGGTGCAAATAAACGAAGGCAATTGGCCGTAGATGCCCCATAATATTGACTTAATGCCCTTGAGGCAGTCTATTTCTTTAACATGTAATTGCCTTCGATAATGGGCTGTTGGTGCCCTTCAAAAATGATTTTAGAAAATGCAGTTGCCTTCTTTGCGCCCCTGATCCCCCCATGAACATGGAACAACAGGATACATGTTCATTCTGCGGAGAAATATTGAAAAAGTGGCCTCATGTCAAAATATTTCCCAAATGGCCGCATTCCATGAAAACAAATAAGCAAATTTCATGTGAAAAACTTTCTAAAAATGGTTTCCCTTGACACCATAAATACTTATCAAAACAAGTATTGATGACTTGAACACTACTGAAAACAGGTTAAAAATAAGTCTCCGGGAAAAATACCCATTTTCAGTAAAATTGGCTGCCATTTAAAGTGGTTCCCTTTTTGACTGGGGCACCCTGGATTTCAAACTGTTTTAATTTTGTTCTTGAAAAAATTGGATAGTAGGGTTCAAGTCATCAATTTAGCTTGTACTCAAACATTATTGCAACTATCCTAGTCATGACGATGGATAGCTCACCACTACTCTAAATACGACCTAAGCCAGCCACAATCTTTTAAGGAATCCACTTGAAATGTTTTACTATTTAAATTTCATTTTCTACAATGTGCAATAGAATTACCTGAGTTTCAGTTTGAATAAATGTTTGATGTGCAATTATATCAGAGTTGTATAGACTTCTTATTGTCATCTTAGTATAATAAACTTTGCGTTTAATCAAATAGAGAGTTAAGAATCCACATTCAGAGTAGTCATTGTTAAAAAAATAAGTTCAGGCAATAGGTATATTAAGTATTGCCAACTCAAGATTTCTGGACTTATTAACTATGTAGTATCAATTAACATAATTGAGTAATGTTAAGCTGACTCACTTGAGTAATGGTGTCACATTGTGTCAACTTAAACTATTCAAGTTATATAAACTTTACTTTTCTTGATTGGTTAACTAAAATGTTTTGTTATGATATCCCATTTAGTTAAAGTAGTATCATGCACATACATCAAGTGAGCATTACTTAGAGTCATACTCGTGGCATTAATCGGAAAGCTGAACGAACGGGTTACGTCAGCTTTCTGAGGTAACTGCAACGAGTACTTCTTGAGGTACTGTTTTTTATATCTTCATTGACTTCACCACTGCTTACGACTGACCCCCTCAAAACTGGCTCTTTCAATCACACCAGTTCTACCTTCTGATCCACTCATTCTCCTCATCATGATTATCATTCTATGCTATTTTCATCTTTCTCTCACTGAAATTCAAGTTTCCATCACTTCCTCTCATAATATTCCCCTTGAACATCCCGGCAATCCGTTTGTATCGCATCACACTTAAACACCCCTTATTTGGATTCTCTTCTCAGATCACCAAGCCCCTCTCAGAGTCCAGCCTCAGAGCCCTCGCGACACTTTTTGATGGCTTCTTAAACTCTTTAGGCCTATTTTTACCGTACCATTTGATCGATAATATTATGAATCCTTCGTTCTCGCTATAGCCTCCTTCAAGCTGTATTTCCACACACCTTGTTTCGTACTGTCCTTTCCACCAACTTCATCCATGCCTGTTTTGTAAACGGCCATTTTTTTTAACCTTAAAGGGCGTGTTCCGCATTCGTCTTTGGGACCTCGCTGATTTACCCGGAAGTAGTAGTGGAAGTAGTATCGATTTTGATATCGGATGGTGAAAACGGCCTTGTATTTTCTCTTATAGTCCTGAAGGTGATTTTGATGCCTGCGCCGGAACAGGGTGATTGGCCTTTCGCACCATCCCTTTAAAGGTTAGGCCGGTTTGTCGCATAACCCAGCCTTCGAGCTGGTTGTTGCCCATGTTCGTTGTCGCCAATAAGGGATTTATTGGAGCAGAAGTAATTGTCCGGATGCCCCTTCCTGACGCCAATCCACACGTTTTCAGCAGTGGGCCTAGACTTTGGGCAACCACGTCCCTCGTGCAAATTTGGACAACGCAGCCCCCGGCGTTATCAACAGGTGCTGATGTCTGCCATAAGATCCTAGAACCAACGCTCTTATGGAGGTGGTTTGTATTTTAGTTCCACCAGATAGCAGCTAACCCTCCTTCATGGGCTTCCGAATTAAACCCCGAGTGGCGGGTGGTAAAGGATTGCCGCCGACGAACTCAGCCCTGGGCACACGTGGTAATGGTTACCAATACTAGTAACAGACAATTAGATAATTCAACTCTGGTGTCTAAATGTCGTGGCCGTGTATTTATTCTCGGTGTTTAATATAATAATAAGAAAAATAATAAAATAATAATAAAAAATTAAAATAAGTGTTTTATTGTTTTTTTGTGGTTTTTAATAATATATACAATATTCATTAGGCTATAATGAGCCTTTATATTATGACTATTAACTTATATTCATGTTCTTGTTAGCCAATGAGATATCCTTCATTTGCATAAATTAATATTCATATCTTTTGACGAATAAAGCCGCAAACAAAGGATAACGTTGATAAAGAGATTTCGCCCCTAGCGTAGGATATAGTGATGATAATAATAATACTAAAATAATAATAATAATAATAATAAAAATAATAATAATAAAAAGGAAATTTTGGGTCGAAAACACGTTATTCACTTCACTGGTAAACAATTAGTTCATATATTTATAATACATGAAGCTCTGGAATTTTTATGATGGTGTTGTGTATGCTTTTGAATTTTGACGGATATCGAATGATTGAATGACCTTTACGTTACATATTTTGAGCATTGGTTTATTAGTTTCCAGACACGATATGCTTATTTCAGGAAACGGTATAGACACAGGTATGACTACCTATACTACCAACCAGGAAGTTTAACATCATAATTATGTTGTAACTTTATTTGAGCCACTCTGACTTAACACGTCTGCATACGCTTGGTGTATGAGAGCCTGTTTTGACAAATCCCAGTCGACTCGTTTGTCCGTATCTCTCTCTTTCTCGGTCCAAGTCAGTGATCCGTTAGCCACATTTTTTTGCAGAGAAAAGCAAACACGAATCACATATTAAAAATTTTTCTAGCATAGTAAATCCAGCGACACCGCCGTGCGAATTCCAAACCCTTTTTTGGACACGGTTCACTGTTCGGGAGAGGGACGCATTGGTATCCACAGGGGGGGGGAAATCAAGAAAAATCTCAGAGACTAAACAGGATTGTTGTAGTTTACCGTCTGGGCAATTATATTATGCACGCAAGCGCTATGAAGTTTATGCAGTATTTGCAAGTTGTGTCTTATATAAATATGTTCTTACAATTTATTGATTTTATTGTAAAAAATTGGTGTATTCAACATTTTGCTGCGTAAGATATGTTTTAAACAAATTATGCCTCATTAATCGACTGTCAGAGTACCTCTGCTAATTTTCATCAAAAACTGTTTCAATTTCAATGTTCAGAAAGCGAATTTGTCCACTGCCTCATCAAATGATTTCTTAAATGAACTCTGGTACTCTCACTGGAGAAATGGAGAGCTTCCAACACATGGTAGGTCTTCTTTCTTAACAGTGAAGAATTTAAAAAAGGAGTTCTGCATAATATTGTATTCAGGTAATAAATTCCGAGGGAATCATCTTTAGTAGATATTTCCTTTTTACGTTTCTGTAGTTCCTTTGGCGAGACAGTATATCAGTCCGAGGTATGTAAAACCATCATGTTGGGTCATTTGAGGCAATTCCCGTGACCGTGGAGAGCAGAATATCATTTCTCAGTGGATTGTCTTTTATGAAGGATAATGAACAATTTAGCGGGGGTTGCCACTCGAGAAAGTGTGGGCGGAATCCAGGAGGGGGGGAATTCATAATACATGGGTCATAACAATGAAAAATGCGTGGATTGCTTTAAAAAGGTAACCCACTAGTATCTTCTTGTAAAGGTTATAAAAAAAGGGATAGTTTGTGTACTACCTACAAGTATGGTTACCGAGGTATAAGACACAACAGTCGGCAAATGTCAAAGGTCATCACCAAAGGTTAATCTTTAATACTGAACCTATTTCTTTAAAACATGGTCTCAAAATTGTTAACTTTCCACAGGATCGCACAAACTAGTTGACACACTCATTGATTTGTTTATCGAGATAAATATCAAACAAGATGAACCCCATTGACCTCTCTTGATCTCAAATTTTAACAATATGTTAGCGGTTTTTGCAAACATGTTTTGTTGCAGTTTTCGCTAAATTATGCGTCCCGGATCCATTACTTTGTAAATAATTAGTACCTGAGCGTAAATATTGAGTGGGAAAAACCTCGTAATCTAAATTTTTTCGATATGGTCTTTAAGGGATTTGTTGACCGATAATTAGCAGAATTTGATAAAAAAAACTGCATGAAAAGTGCTCTTTTCACAAATATTTGGGAATTTTTTACTTTTTTTATCATTTTGCAAAATAAAGATTTCCAATGATATCATTACAAGAAATAAAATGTCGTATCTACATAATGTTCGTTGCAACAAAAGTAGTATTCTACCAGTTAGGGACTTGTTGCACAACACTGGGAAGGGGAAAATTCAATTTTGAGTGCAACAAAGTCGTATCTACACCCGTAAATACAGGGCCTATTTTATCTTAATAACTCTGCAATAAATTAAGCGCAATGAACTACTTTTCATATATATAAATAACTCAATTTCGCCAAAATGTAGTTTACGAATCTTTGTTGCAATCACATGACGACTTTCCCAGCAGGAAATCCAGATTTTTTTTAAATACACAAAGAAAAAAACATCATATTTTACAACTCAAAATGAACGATACTTTAACGAACCCATTTTATTTCTTTCATTTCCTTTGGCGAGACAGTATATCAGCCGGGATATGTAAACCCATCATGTGTGGGTCAATTTGGAGCAATCCGTGACCGTGGAGAGCATAGCATCATTTCTCAGTGGATTTGTCTTCTATGAAGGTTAATGAACAAATTTATAGCGGGGTGCACCTCGAGAAAGTGTGGGCGAAATCAAGGAGGGGGGGAAATTCGATACAAACAGGGGCAAAATAAAAATCTTGGATTGCTTTAAAAAGGTACCAAAGTATTCTTCTTGTTATAAGGATTAAAAAGTTATGTTTGTACTACCTTACACGGTAATGGTAACCGAGTTATAATGACCAAAATTCTCAAATGTCAAAGGTCCTCACCAAAGTTAAATCTTTAATACTGCCCTATTTTCTTTACAGATGGTCTCAAATTGTTAACCTTTCCACAGGGGATTGCAACCAAAGTAGTTTGCCAACACTCATTTGTATTTTGTTGTATCGGATAAATATCAAACAAATTAACCCCATTGACCTCTATTGGCTCTCCAAATTTTTAAAACATATGTTAAGACGGTGCAAAAATGTTTTTGTTGCAGTATTCATCTCGCTAAATTCTGCGTATCCTTTAACTTTTTGTAAATTAATTAAGTACTGAGCGTACTCTTGAGGGAAAAACCTCGTAACTAAATTTTTTTGTATGTTTTTTAAGGTTTTTTTTAAAATTTGAATTTTAGCATAATTTGTAAAAAAATGAAATTGCTCTTTTCACAAAATGTTTTGGGAGATTTTTTACTTATACAACCTTTAAAAACCCATCGCATTACAAGAAATAAATGGACGTATCTACATAATGTTTTCTGCAACAAAGTCGTATCTACCAGTTACGACTTTGTTGCACAAACGGGGGGGGAAATTCAATTTTGAGTGCAACAAGTCGTAACTATACATAATTAGGCCTACTTGATCTTAAGAACTCTGCAATAAATTAAGCGCAATTGAAATACTTTCCATCTTATTATAAACATAACTCCAATTCGCCAAAATGTAAGTTACGACTTTGTTGCATCACATGACGACTTTCCCCTGATAGATTTTTTGTTTGCTAAAACACAAAGAAAAAAAAAATCATATTTTAATCACAAATGAAGATACTTTACGAACACCCATTTATTTTTCAATGTATACTCAGAATGAGTATGGAAATGGACTTGATAGTGTAGCTGTTACTCTATAATGGGTAGGAAATGTAGTTACACGCAAGATGTGGAACAGTACATTTGATGCGACCCAGTAGTAACATTCCAGAAGGGTTACAGTATTGCTAAAGGCCGTGTGAGTGGTTCATTAACGTGGAAAAACAGACTCGTTGCTTTGATACTGTGAAAAAGAGGAGTACGACCAAGGTTAGCCTCCAAATGATGGAAGAGACCTTCCGCCCAGACAGCATAGTTAGTTGGGTGGGTTTACCCCGTGATGGTGGTCACGTTTGGACGTGCACATCTTCAATAGTAGCAGAGCAGATAGAGGTAATTACGCATTGTAAAGCTGTGCGACCACAAGGTAATGTACGTTTCGATATATTAGCGCACAAAACCTTACGTTACGTATTTAATCCTCATCTGGCCAACCTATATGTGTGCCTCAACTTCAAACCCAAATTGAAGTATTACGATGGAGACAAAATAACTTTCCAACTGTACTTCAGATGTGGTATCCTGCAGTACCAATTGAATGGTTTGCCACAGGTAAACGTAAGTCAGTTAGTACAAGATGCATAGTCCAAACGGAACAAAACGATTACATTGGGTCACTATTTTCGATTCTACTAGATGCCGATTTTGATGGGACAACCTTTTCCTGTGCTAGAAAAAGTAACTTCGCACATTCGTCCAAACAAAAGCTGTCTTTGAGACAATTAAAAGTAATGACTCCATTAACAGTGACGACGTCCATTAACAATGCTGTGATGAAATCCAACAGATGAACCAATGTCGGTGTGTGTCATCATCGCGATAGTTGTTGTGGTCATAAACTGCAAATTTTGATTGTTTGTAATATGCTCATTTTAATAAGGTCTGGAAAATGTAAAATACTATTTAAAAATCGAGGGCAGTTTGTCACGTGATGATGAATATCTCCCTTAATGGAAACCCCCCCCCCACGACAATGGAACAGTTCTAGTGAGCGAAAGGGAGACAACCATGGATTTCCAGTATGGTCCGCCTCCAAAAGAAGAGGGCGCTTTGTGTTCTTCAGAAAGATAAAATTGAAAACAGTTCACATGTTAAACGAACTAACAGAGGAACAATCCCAATCCGCCATCTTGTCAACGGACCGTCTAAAACTCGAGAAAAACACGTCGGAGAGTGAACAGTATGCAAATATTGAATGGTGTTGAAGAAACCCCGACAGCAAATCTGAAAATGCTTGTTGACGCCGAAACATATTACTATGTTATTCTCACACATAAGATGTCAGTCTCATCTGTTAGTCTCATAAATAGAATGTTAGTCTCACACACAAGATATTAGTCTCATAAAGGACTGCATCTTGATTTTATCTTATTTAGTTGTGTAGTTATGTGCATGTATACGCTGTGCGCATATCGAATACAAAATTAGATCTGCACATTATGAGCAAACAATTGATGTTTTCGCTTAGCCTATCTGTGATGGAAAAAGGTCATAGCTGCGCATGCTGGAGATTTAAGCACTATCAGTGATTTGAAAACATTTAATTGCAGGAATAGCTTCAAAGTGAAGGATAAGTCTGAGTAGAATTCCTCATAAGTCCCTTTCAGCTGACATGACAGAAAAGGAAGAAAAACGGGCAGTGTCCAAGATACGATTCTCAATTGAATTACGTGTGTAGTAAAGCGTCCGTTCGGGACAATAATGACTAAAATCTCCGATTCTGTCCTTAAGGTTTGCTTCTGGTCTGATCATTTGCAGGGTATGTTCAGGATAACATGTTACTTTGTTACAAGTCGCGAAAATCTGTTTGATGATTTTTTCGATTTGTGATTGAGCAAATCACTGAATGTGTCCTTTAATCGTGCCGATTATCACTTGAAGCAATAAATATAAATAGTTATATGTAGGAAACATTGAGCTTAAATTAGCACCAAAACCAAAAGAGTCGTTGAAACGAAGATGAGATACTATAGCACGGGACTCTTTGTATTAGATGAATATGGATAGGACCAGCATTTATAGTTTAGTCTCTCCCGAATGAGAGGAATATAAGATGTCTGTTTACACTCTACAGTAGAAACAAAATTCGTCCACATCAGTTACAGTGGTGTAGATGTGAATGGAAGAAAAGGCGTGTCATCTCGGGAGTCCGTAACATGAACCATCTGACACCACTCTTTGCTGACACACTTATTGCGAACAAAAAAACTCGGAAAACTTTTACGGAATAACGCACAGTTTATTTCGTTAAGGTTCCGAATTCATAATGTGTCAGAAAAAAGTTGTTAAAGTGACAGGGGAGATTTGGTGTACAGGCACAAATTCTCTCAAATTGCACTGATCGATTGTAGACCACCTATTCCGATAACGTCGAAGGTTTATTGGACAAACAAGCACGTTAAGAAAACCGCAAACCTTGTTTTGAACTCGCCTGAATCACCATCTTATTAAATAAAGGGACGGCGTTATTCGGCTTATTTACTCAGGTTGTGGTCTAATACCATTCGAAAGCATTTCAAATATGCAAAAAAACCCGGGTTCGAAAAAAATTGGTGGCGATATCTTTTGGAAATTTCCTATGTCTCTTTTAAAGGGTTCAAGGTACGGAACGTCCGGTACTCAAATTTCTTAAACAATGGAGTTACAGTGCAATAACTAATTGCTGTGTCATTTCCACGCCTATCAGTATGGGGATAAAAGGTCAACATACACATTTTTGATGCCATCTTTTTGCACCCGCAAAATTAATTATATATTTGAAACTAGTGCGATTTTTAATGGCCCCATACTGTTAATCTAAAACCATCTATTTCAATAAAAACCATTGGAAACGCCACCAAATAAGTTTAAATTCTCAAAATATATTTAACTAATCAGCTTCCAATTATGTTGACTATGTGAAAAGATGCACGTTAATAAAATACGTCACTAGTGAAAACGACCAAAATCAACAGTTCCAACGTATAAATAACAACTACGACGCGCAAAAATACGTCCGTTAGGTGACGCGGTTGCGAAATACGGCACTATGTGGAAAAAGACCAAAATACCAAAATCTACGTGAAATGCAAAATATCCGCTCGCCAACAAATACGTCACTATGTGACGCGGCGAATACTTCTAAATGCAGATACGATGCTAGGGATGCGCAGTATAGATTTTCAACAAATACGTCATTATGTGATTCGGACATTTAAACGTTTTGTAAATACGGGGTTTTTCATAATTAGCTAATTAATATTTTACTAATTAGCCCCACTTTGAGGGTTTAAAAATTTGGTTATTCCGTAGAAGGTAGTTACAAACACAAACGTGATGCCAACCCATTTATCCAAAAAAAGTAAAAATGGTAGCATACGTCACGATGTGACGCGGTTCGAATCGAAATTGGATTTGGGTGATTGTAATTGTTCATTAACTTCAAAGAACGACAAACCATGAGAAAGATAATGTATCTCACTATGTTGCAATCTCACATATTAGTCAAGGTACGAGTCGTCGTCAATAATCAAGCATTAAAGGGGCATGGCCGATTTAAGTCTATAAGGTTTTCATATCATAGACTTTGGGCCTCCACCAAAAACCCCACCTGTAAGGTTTCGCTGCCGATATTTCAAACCGTTCGATGTGAGAGCGAAAACATGCTTTTGCAGTTCACATAAGTACCTACCATGAACGTTCATCTGTGTTGGTAGACAAGATGTCGGCCATCTTGAAAATAGCCGTGTATATACAATTTCCATGACTCAGACAATTCCTGGCAATTGTATATTGCAACCTCGGACCCAGACCAACATATATTCCAACCTCAGTCGCCATAGTGTGTGTATTACCTTTAAAATGGCGGCCATTTGGAAAATGATGGTTATGCAAATTTGCCATCACTTTTAATTTTTGCTCATCACGTCTTTTCAATAACTAAACAAACCCATGATCAATTTTAGCTTGATTGCAATAGTTTATATAATTCCGGCCCTCGTTGGTAGAAATCTAAGGCACTTTTTCACTTGGTGCTGCACAGCACTAATGATAGTTTTGTCGCCTGATTTTCACCCCAGGACCAAATATGTTCACCTTGGGGGTTGTGTTAAAATTTGAAAATTTAAAATTGTCACTTTTTCACACCATTGCCGGGCTACGGCAGCATTTGCCGAAATCTGCGGCAGTAGTCCGAAACCTGAATAGCTGGATTGATTAGGCGTATGTAACATGTGCCTGCATCTTGCAGATCTGCCTTCTAACCTGTCTGTAATGACAATCACAAACATAATTTACCTGGATTCATTCAGGTGCCACTAGAACTGTCCTCGAGTTAAAATCTTAATGATTGACAAAATGTGTGATAAGAAATGGGTAGGCCGCCCAAGGCCAACGTATATTGTAAACGTTAATCGCCTATGACGAAATCACGTCAATTAATCGCCTAGGTACCCCAGGGACCACAGATTTTCACGGCAAAGTGTCAAAATTTAGTAGACCACGATGAAAAGTACATATTCAATTTACCTGTGAATCTTAGGGCTACTAAAGATGTTTGGTTTGGATGTTAATGAGCGAAAATGTGCCCCGTTTGGTTGACCCAATATTAATTTTACACAGTTACTCTATGGGTGTTAACAGATTAATTTAGACTGAATGTCCACACAAACACTGGACCTTACCTCAAATTTTCGGGTGAAACTCACAAACCTTCTCAGGAGAATGGCAACTAGATCAGAGGTCACTGACCTTTCGGACACTTGTTAAAGTATAGAGTTGGTCAAATTGGTGCCTAAATTGGTAATTTGCAATTTGAAAAAATCTCGCTTGGATTGATATCATAAATTATGAGCGAACTTAGCGAAGACACTTACGGAAGTCAGGTCTAGGGTGAGCCTGGCGAAGTTGACGGAACCACGAGCTGTGTAAAGCGATGCAACCAACCAAAAATTCGCACGTTTGTGGACGGAAAAGTGAACTGTGAAAACACTCGAAAAAGCGCAATAACATCGCCGATCGCGCATCCCCCACACCGAATACCATTAGTAGTGGGTAAAAAAAATGCTCGGACAGATTGTGGAGCGACCCGGGGCGGGAACTATCAGTGTTAGGCAAAAGGTCTTACATTTTGTGTCAACGTCAAAGAACAAGTACCTGTTGTGGACCATCGTTACGGAGAACACCGCATGCCGTAATTACCCTGCAGTGGCAAGCTTATCAGGCGCAAAGGTTTGCCAACCTGTTGAGTCGCCCATATTGGTGGGAAATATTGTATGACCTGGAAAAATTGCAATAGAATATTTTCACCACAATGCATTTCTATAAGGTTCCCCCAGAACGAAATACTTAAAACTCCAAAAAAAATCCAAGTGGTGGAAATATGTCTAATTTGCAAAAATCTAATAATGGCCGCCAATCCTATGTTTTACATTCATTTGCTGTATAGCTAAATCATAATAAGCTGTTTGAAGGCCATAAAACAAATAGTTTTACATTAAATGTATACTTATGCTGCATATGTTCATATAGACATAACCTGATTGGTGGAAGGTTAAAACTAATGGATATAAATTCAAATGGCAGCCTAGTTTCAGAGTTTACATGATTTTGCTTGTATTTCTTCTCCTAGCTTGCTCTGCCCAGTACATATCTTGTCGTATTATACTTCACAGTTATTCCTATTGTATTTAATTAAAAACCAAAATATGGCGAGTGTGCGGAAAGTACGAGCATGCACATTAAATTAGCTTACCCGCCTAGTGGACGTAGGCACACGTGGAAAATGTTTGTTGCCTCGTCAGCAGCCAATAGAGATGATTGAGTGTAAAAAACTCACCGATAGAACAGCTCAAGTTTCTCAACGGTTCTTATGTTCAGACCCAGTTGAGGGCAGGTCTTGTAAGAGAACAAAATTTACTGACCTATGATGCAAAACCATACTCCCCGTAGGAGAACCCCTTCAGTTGTTCGGATGATATTACAGATATTTTTCATTTACACACATTCTCAATGGGGTGACTGATAACGTTAGTTTCTCACGCCCTCTAGTACCACATGTACGATACTATCTTCGCAGTTCTGTGACAAAGAATACGCTCAGGGGTAGGGTAACTACTTTCCGCCACGCCGTGTCGTTTTACGTACGTCTCGTTCGTAACGTAAAACCAAAATCGGCTGTCAATTATAGTAGATTAAACCCATAGAGTACCTCTAGTTACGTTTCTGAAGGTCTTGGGCATTGACTGAGGGGATGTGCAGTGGATGGGAATTAAAATTGACTAAAGGGTGAAACGGGTGAATCGAGCCACATAGTCTGCCTCCTCTCCCACCAAATCGACGCGTCCAAAACTTCCTCTCCGGTGACACGTTGGGTTGATCTACACCTAGCTCGATTGATCAAAACTTTGTGAAACCAAATTTGTGCACATGTGGCACACAACTTTGAGGACTTTAAATTCAATTCATATATTACACTTCTTTGTTTATTCCTCTAGGTAAGCCGTGCTGCATTAAGTTGCATAGATCCTTATGGCTGAAATGTAGGCATTGCCCACCATTATAGTCTTGATAAAACAAATGTTTCTGGTGGAGAATGACAATTCCCGACGACTTATCTAACACCCCCAACTGCTGTTTGATAGCAAGGCTGTACCTACTTTCTAGTCAAGAATCATTGTGTGTTTACTCTACCGACATGCAACAGTCCCCCCCCACCGGGAACTCCGATCCCGCTGCTCCAGAACGATCCTCCCTAGATTCCCCAGATCAGGTCATTGCCGTATCGTGGTTAATTATTGACCATCAAGATCACAATATCCAGCCTCTACAGAAAGTGATCAAACTTCAGAAGCCAACTGGGACAGTGGCAGTTCAAACAAACGCATTAGTTAAATGCTCATCCAAGGTGCCAGACCGGACCTTTTCAGTCTTTAACTTCAACACGGGCTATTATGACCTTCTGCTCTATGTTTGCTCACCAAGCAGCCTAACATTCCATTCTTCCAAGAGGCAGAATCCCTACACCCACTGGTGAGCACGGAATGTGGACGAGTTTATAAATTGACGTGTACCTCACCGACTGCGATACTGAGAGAATAGACACAAACCAATGCCAACTCCTGCTTTGCCCAAGAGAGACGTACCAGATTAGAGGGGGGAGATATCCATTCACTGTAAAAAAAACCCCCTCCAAGCTGCCAAGGCCTGGACCAACAACCAGTCAACCAAAGATCACACCAGTTACAGCCGCTGTCCGTCTCTGCAAACTACATATGCCTCCAGTACTTGTCAACACTGGAAAGTGGCAAAACACTGGTTCCCTGTGATCAATGGTCTTAGCCGTGGTCTTGTAATTCCAGGGTGGCAATGTTTGATCCACAGCGCGGCAATTGCCCTCCACTTTAATAGAATGCCATAGAGTAAATAAACCCCAGTGATTGACTGGCCAAATAAAATGTTTCTTAAATGTCAATTGGTCCTACAGCTTGGCACGATGTAGCTTGTAGAGCAAGCAAATTGTTATCAAAAATTTTTTAATTTTAACTCAAAAAGTAATCTAAAGATTTGAAGAATATGGGACCTGAAGATGTGCGATGGCTCCAACCCTTTCTCTCTACTTGTCAGGGGATCATCAGGCAATTTCCCTTACGATGGCAGGACTCCTAGATCATTGCAATTCGAATCCCAAGACACACCACAGCAAACAAACGCGCCCAGAGTTAGAAACCAATCTCGATGCATCTCACCAGTATAAGCTACCCCTCAACCTAAATTGGCTTTGAAGAGGAAATAAAAGCTGTGATCAGAGGAGCTAGACATGTCAATGATTCGAAACACGCCTTCCAGAAGAAGACATAAGTTTGGGGCAGCTTTATGGATCTAACTCTGCCTACTGATACCGCCGTATGGCATCGAGGTCTCTATCTTAAGCTACTCACAATCTTCCCTGAGTCAAGCTTGTCAAGTTCATTATTGCTTATCCTGGATCTTGGTCATGGGGTTCTTGTTGGGGACATCAAATGGGCAATGCAGTATGAAAGCCCAAAAACTCTGAAATGGTTGTTACAAGGTTCTGTGCTATGGACCCAGTTCTTCAATATTTATGTCTCAGAAGGCGAAGGGAGTTTATTCGCCAGTACTCCTACGCAGGAGGATTATGGACTTGGAATACTGCCTGATTCCTTTGAGGCCTTAGAAAGACCTATCATCATCACTGTAAGCATCTCCACCGATGGCACTAGAAAGTCTGCAAACCAAGACTGTCGGTTGTTTTCCATTGGCAACCACTGCGCTCTAAAAGAGAACATAACATCACTCTCTAGAGATGGAGAAAAACTGTCATACGATCCAACACCAAAGTACCTTGTCGTCTCGCATGCGACCGCTTCTTTTGACATTTCACGCGCATCAACTGTTGCCTTGGAATACTCAAAATGATGAATACTCGCATCAGTATGGAGTCACAGTGTACATTCACCAAAGATTGATGTCATTCTGAATATAGAATGAGGACTTATTGGTTGCCTTTTGGCGAGGCCTGTAGAATATCTTCCAATTATGTTTGCTAACTCCTGCAACCTAGTAGGAGAAACATTCAGACGATCAAGATGATTCCTAATCGATTAAACCTGAATTCTCGGAAAGCTTGGTGTATCGCCGAGAAGCCTGATTTTTCGATTGCGGAAAAAAAGTGGGATTCTTCTCTTGGCGTGAATCATGTTTTTATCAAAAACCTATTTTTTTTCAATGGAAAATAGGTTATATCGAAGATAATACCGGTTTTCAAACGGAAATTCCCATTTTTTTTAATTGAAAAACTGTCGGTTTATCGATTGTAAAATTTTAAACCCGATATACCAAGTTTTCAGTGAGGAATCAAACGTGTTGTAATTCGAGGACCAATTTTGATCGGAAAAACCTGGATGTCTATAAAAGATTTTTTTTTCCAAATTTTTAAACATTTTTCATGAAAGGTGCTGATGGGACTGTGGAGAACAACGTATTGACGCCCAAAAGGGCCAGGATAACATTTTCACACCAGTCATGGTATTTATGAAAATTTTATAATGACGGTGGTAAGTATATTCAATTATAGATCAACAGTTTGTTATGGCCGGTGAAAAGGATGAAAGGATCGTTGTGGGTGTGTGGGGGGGGGGGGCGGTCGGGGGGGTGGGGGGCCGGTTTGCTGTGGTGTGGGATGTGGTGTGGTGTCAGCGGGGGTGTGTGTGGGGGGTGTAAGATGGAGGTGGGGGGATGCTGTAGGAATTAAAAAAACCAGTGATAGGATAGTGTAGTGAAAGCAAAAAATCTATATGTTTAGGGCAAGTGCATTTATTTGGTTCCAAATTGTAG
>JAMKCH010000061.1:0-81828 GCA_023653785.1 Ophioderma brevispina
TGCCCCTAGATAATCTGGAGAAATATTTTTAAGTGAAATATGCTCCAGGAACATATTTTAATATGCTCCTGGAGCATATTTGAATGCACAATGCTCCAGGAGAATATGGCAAATATGCTCCTGGAGCAGTGGAGAAATATTCTAAGTCAAATGCTGCTCCAGGAGCATATTTATCATATGCTCCTGGAGCATGTACATTCCTATTTGACTTAGAATATTTTCTCCAGATTATTTATGCTCCAGGACCGTATGGTCCAGGAGTATAATTTCGGGTCAAAATCGCATAAAAGCAATTTGAAGCCCTTGCATACAAAATTACATATATCTTGATATACATTGCCATGTAATGATGATAGTACAATAATTATGGCAAGGTTCCAGAATTTCACATTTTAGGAGCAATAATATCCATTAAAACCTGGATTTGATATCTCAAAGGCCTCTACTTCATCCTTGCATAGGGCACTTCATATCCTGTGGTTACTGGCTAAATTCCCAGATACATAAAATACTAACCACAAAACAGTTCAATAGTGAGAGTTATATGCACAAAATGTAATTGAGTAAACTAACATTTAAGCCAAGATTAACCAGTGTTTCAGTTCAAGAAACTGAACTCATGCTGAACTGATCAAACTAATAAAATTAATAATACTGTCCATTTATATTGCGCACATATCCCCCTGTGGACGCTCAGCGTGATCTTTTCGATGGATAAAGAAATGCTCCTTTAATTAACCCTGTAGTACAAGTAAAAATAACATTTTCATCAATTTAACAAATTTCTGGCTTTTGAGAACTCCAAAAATCAGATAACATTTGGCAAGTTTTGTCAGTTATTCCGAAAACACATACGACATGGTTTCAGAATTGACTGAGGTTATAGTGCCAAAGTGTGGAAAAAATCATATCGGAGCAAAAATAACCATGTTTAATTTTTAAGATGTCCTTTCCAGGGTAAAATTGTTTGTAGATTATGAATTTTTAATTGAAAATATTGATTTGTGGTCGATTTTGTCTAAAAATTGCACTTTTCGGGTGACAACAATTTTCACCTACCAACTTTGAATACTTGCAGAGTCTACAATATACATCTATATGACCCTTTATAATGTTAATAAAGCAGTTAAAGGTATTACCTTATGGATTCAAGTATTTGTTTTAAAAATTATTTCGTAATTTGCACACCAGAACCGTTCAAATTTGACATGTCCCGTGACAAACGATATTAAAAATATAGCACTTTCGAACAAAAAGTTTACTTTGCACAATCACATCTCTGGAAAGGAAGGGTCTACAGTGATGATTTACCTGTCAGTTTATGCAGAATTTAATGAGCTTCAAATTGATAGCTAACCTGGTTCATTTCAAGTAAAGGAATAATTCCAAAAATACAAAAATGCTTCCCCTACCCCTTGATTTTTCCAGTGCGTGAAAAAAATACCGTCGTTCAATAAAATTGGAAGTACAAAAAACTATAAGAGCTATAGGCTTGAAACTTTAATTGATTATGCCCAAAGAAAGTCCCTACATAGTTGTGGTATTATTCTATTAACTTTTTTCACCATGTCTAAAATTTGAGAATTTTTTTTTTCAATTTGCGGAATCCAAATTTTACCTACAATTGGGCGCGAAAAAAAAGGGTGACATTGTTGAAAAAAAGTTAATCGATTATGCCCAAAACATATTCCCACAAGAATATATAGTATTACATTTTTGTCAAACTGCAAAATATTTGAGTATTTTTTTTTAAAGCAAGATGCAATTTTCAGCAAAATACCATAGGTTTCTATGGGACTTGGCATTGCGCAATACCCCAAAATGCGATATCTTGGAACGCATCCACCATTTTGCATTTTTGACTTCAGATTTGGATTCTTCACAAAATTTTAACCTAGAAAACATGTTTTGTTTCATTGTTATAGCACCTTCACATTTATGTTGATTGTTGAGGCTACCTCCCCTCCTCTTCCCTTTCCTTCCCCTCCCTTCCTCCTATCCTTCCCCTTCCCCAGCTAAAAGCACAGGTACTCTGTACCCACTCTCACAAAGAAAATGGCCACAAATGTCAACCACCAAAAGCAGGAATATAGCTGTTCAGAGGTAACACCCTCTCACAGATAAAAGATCTTACTACCTACACATTACCTGTAATGGTATTCCAATGAGCCACTAGTAAAGGCAGGATTTGTTGCCAAGCAGACTGTCCTCCTACATGGAGATGCATCATCAGCATATCAAAGATGCCTTCCCAAACATTGCTAACTGATAACCAAACCTCAGAATCTGAGAGGAAGAAAGGAAAAAAGAACAATTGTCATGACACATAGGTAATGTTACCTAAATAGAAGTACAAGCATGGATTTGCTCCACTCATTAAGTCCCGTAATAAAATATTTACTACTTCCGCTTCAAATCTGTCAGATTCTTGACAGATTGGCAAAACCACCCTGTTCACATCCTTTTAGGTATCATCATTTTAAGAACAAACGGCTTTAATAATCACATCACAACGACACCATCAGATTCTGAATGATAGTGAGTTTTGAATTGCTACTATCGAGTAGATGGACTACCAACATATTAGACGTAAGTCGCAGGCAAGGATTCCATTTTAATTTTTTTTTACCGCTACATGGATAGTGTAACACTAAGCAGCTGTCTTCACTACTGTAGAGGAAAATGTGTTAGTTAGTTTCTCATTATGTATGTACTTCTTGTGCCTATTAGTGTTTTCCAGGATTTTTTGGCATAATACGTGCTTGGTTCAGGTTCCCCATAGATAAGAACCGTCCATGTATGTTAAGGAAAGTAATAGTTCAAGCTAGCTGGTACCAGTCAAGAGGAGTCCTGTTAAAGGAGCTCGAACCGTAATTTGTTGGTACCAGTCCAAAGAAGGAGTCCTGTGAAAGGAGCTCGGAACCGTAATTTTTACAATAATGAGATATTCCTTACTGTTTCAATGACAGATTGAGCTCATTTGAATTCTGCAAAGCATTATGGGAAGATATGGATTCTCTGCTGTTGTTTCAATAAAGAGAATGGCCCACTGGTTGAAGGGGTTAGTTAGCTCAGAGGGTGTTTTGAGCAATCCCATAATGCATTGCAAAGTGGATTATACTGTACTGCTGTACAAAAACCATGTCGTACCTAGATAACGTTCCAGTTTAGAAGGACCAACAAAACTTTTGTGATCAGGAGAAAAATTACTATCCCTTTGTGGCGAATGGAATTAAAGTCAGGGTTTTAAGGTGTTTTTGAAGAATATGACTTTGTGGGTTCACAAGACTTATTGAGGTGAAATTTCCCCAAACTGGTGCATTGTGGGATGGATAATACACCCTTTGGGCTAGTCCTTCAGGAATTTTTAATCATGATCATGAAATGTTTTGCAAGTCCTTAAATTTCAGTGTTCCTGTTTTTTAACAAATGTAAACATCCCAAATTGTTTCAAATCTGTGGAAATCATTCAGTAAGGGTCAATTTCTTACGGACACGGGTCTGAGTATGAGAATGGTCAAAGAGAGACTTGGCCGAGTATTCCCAGAATAAGAGCATGAAACCTCTGTTAGAGAGAGTTGTACAGGTGTTTCCAAGGAGAAAAGTGAAAAGTCTAAAAATATACATGGTAATATCTTTGGCCTACAGACTTGTTGTTCCACCGCTCGCAGTATGGTATCCGTAGATACTAAGGTCCTGTGGGGCAATGGCAGCAGAGCGGGTCAGGGGCCCGACAGTACATGCATAGGCAGAATGGACAGATTTTGCCTTTGACAATCTTCTCCTTTTGTCTAAAGTGCAGGGGGATAAAAATGAAAACTTTGGGTAGAGGTATTTTTGTTGTAAATCTCAAAACTGCTAATTATGTTAATATAAAAATTAATAACGCAGTTCCGATCATTTCCTTTAGTATGCCAAATATTAACCACCGCTCACTTTTGTGGGACAGTAGCTACAAGCTATAATTCTGCCCAAGACAAGACCGGGTTACTGTCGTCATCTTCACGATACTTAACTTCCTACCCAAATTCCTGTTTAATTTCAATGATTTTTGTCATATTTAATTACCTTCTCCTAAAAAAATCTCTGAGAACTTTATGCTAATTTAAGTAGGATCACAGTATAAATCCATCACTGATCAAATTGTCAGAATACATCTCCTTTCTCACTAAACCTTTAATTTCTGACAAAGAGTGCACACTAGCATATAACTTGATTATTCTAAAATTACAGTCGTACTTAACCTTGATATTGTAACTGGGGAGAAAAGGGAATATTTTTTCCTGTAGCTGTTCACAAAAATCTAAATAATACATTCTTTTTCCAAAGTTGATTGTCAAAAAATCTAAAATTGTAATGTAAAGATGATCCAAAGGGAAAAAAACCAACATGATATGCATTATTTAAGTCTGCACAGACCAGAAGACTATTAAAGGGCATTTCATGATCCACAACCTCCCCCCTCCCCACAACTTACTGTACCTTAAAAAGTCATGATTTTTTTATCATCTGAACCGGTAGCTTTAAGAATGCATGTGTGCCCAATATTACATGCAATCTAAATGGAGAATGGGAATAGGATATGAACCAGGAGCCTTCGGCACAAAATGCTAACGTGCAAGTAAACCAGTGGACAATGCATTTGCTTTTAATGTGAAGTTCCTCTTTCAGTTAATTTATCATTCTCAAGAATTCTCAATAGCATTATTTGACTTTTGACATTCTTCATGATCCAGTCTTCTCCTGGATTTTATCCAAATCTTCAAAAATAACTTCTAAAATACTGACATACTAAGCTTATGTTTTGAATGTTCATGATATCTTGTAATCCAATCGTGTCTTGTAATCCTGCAATAGGGAGACCACGCATGGAATACTGTGAAAGACAAAATGCATGCAATATGTGCTGGTATGCCGATTGAAGCATTTGTTTTCATTTTGGCTTTGAAGTCAGAAAGGAAGAAGATTATCCAATCTCATTGAAGGCTGTCATTTTATTGCACGCATCTGTCAGTTAACAACGCATGCGAGGATGTTTTGAAATGAATGTAATTTATTAATTGATCTGTTTTCAGTTTGTGATGTGTGGTAATTTATTTATTTGTTCACTTGAGAGGTGTGATGGAGGCAGTGCTGGTATATTCATGTTTGGTGAAGTAATGGGGAATGACGCATCGCGTGCATTGACGATAACGTTGATAAACAGATTTATGTACTTAAAAGTAGGGAAAAAACGACTGAATTAATTTACAGTTAAATCTTAAAACAAGAAACAAATGTGATTCTTGTCATGAATGTATATTTTTAGAGCAATTTTAGGCAATGTGATTTTTGTGTGTTTGACAAGTAGACTAAATCCACTATTTATTTGAAAATCTGCTAAAAACAAAGAAAAGTGTTTCATATTAAAGAGATGTTTATTTTGAAGGTGTATTTTGTTATTTGCCAATGCCATGTAATAGGATTAGTGGCCCAAGCAATTGTTCCAAACAAATCACAGGACACATGTTATACAATAAAAGATTTGAATTCCGTGCGCTATAAACCCTGTGATTTGTTTGGACCGATTGCCAGGACAGCAAATCTCATTACGTGGCACTTCTACAGTGAATTCTAGCATTTTCTGTTTCAGTTATGGTTCACTAGACATCGTTGAGAAAAGCTTACAAATTTTCAGTTGATTCTGCTCTTTTTCAGTTTTGGTGTCATGAGCAAGTCTTGTATCACAGGTATTCATAGGGTGCTGTACTGTAATCTGTTCGTTTATGGACAGAAAATTTTTAAAAAATTGTGAATTTCTTACAGATACGATCAAATTTGCATTTAATATTAGGCACAAGTGCATTACTAAAACAAGGCTAATGGTTCAGATGTTAAAAAATCTCAGCCTTTTTTTAGTTAAGTCATGGGAGGAAGAGGTCGTGGATCATGAAATCCCCTTTTAATAGTCTTCTTCACAGACTTAAATAATCTGTATCATGTTAATCTTTTTTCCCTATTTTCCCTTTGAGTCCCTAGTAATATATTATTGGTATTATTAAAATATGAGCAAGTGTTTTTATATGTGTATATGATTTGGTAACATGATAGTAAGTTGACGGTAATCACGATTATCTGCAGAATAAACCTTGTACTCTGACCCGAGTTGTTCTTTTGGGTGTTAATGTACTTTATTTCAATTTTGTGACAATTGGTCTACATGAACCTTGCTACATATTTAGAAATAAATATTAACACGTTTTTGAAAAGCTAAATTTTCCAAGTGCCTTGGCCTTTCCAACAGACAGCCAAAATTGTTTACATTGTCTCTACTTGAACATGACTAGATGGACATTTGAACTCTTAGACTCTAGTTACATTTGAGTCCCTAGTAATATATTATGAGCAATGTCAGTTCCAATAATCAAGATTTGAGTCTGATTAACTCATCACTGACAGAACTGGCAAATTCTTCAACTTATCCGGTATAAAACTATATCCCCAAGGCACTACCTGCCTTTCATACAGAATTTCAGAAGTTCAGAGGGTACTCAATGCAGATGGGGACAAGCTCTGGCAAAGAAAAAAAAAGGGAAAAAAAAGGTCAATTGGGGTGGGGGTGGGGCAAATTTTGGCCAGATGAGGACCCTCAGGTGACACACAATAAACCCCTGATTTGTTACCATAGAATTAAAGGTGCTTGTTCCGATTTATGTGTATTGTGTTCTCTACTTAATATGAGAGCCTGGCACTTGCACAATGCACATACACCCCATCAAGTACCGTGGGAAACAACCTTGCAGTTTTGATGGTAGACGCAATAATGCATGTTGCTAAGCCCTATTCAATACTGTGCTAATTTTGATGGTTAACCACTAAAACGGTGGTTTTTTGTTTATATCTTGGGAATGAAATGGATTTGAGGGCTCAAATTTCAGGACGACAATGAGAAAAATACAGCCTTTCTTCTGATATCAATATCGATACTACTTCCGGGTAAATCGGGGGGTCCCAAAAAAACGATTGGAACACGCACCTTTAATGACAGGAAATGTATCAGCTGTGTAATCAAATAATAGCCCAGCAGGGGTCAATTATTCTGCAATATTTTACCAGAAACAATTTAGACACTCATAATCTCTAAACAGATTCTCACCAATATTTCAACAGTAACAATTAACCATTCACGCCATGGCATGCACTGCGTGGTTACCATGTCAAATTACATCCATCTTGTAACCTCTTTTGTATTTTATTGTTTCATCTACCAAATCTAGGCATTGCCATTTCATGTTGGACAGGTTTAGCCAGCTTGTATCATCGCATGGGGGTTAAAAACTGTTGGGTCTGACAAACTCGTCTAAATTGATGACCGTGCAATAACAATGGTGATGAGACAGCTATAAATAGCTCAATAACCGTCCTCCAATTTGTGGCTATATTCCAAGTTCCATCCACCCTATGAAAAGATTAACTGTAATCCATAGAGAGTAATGTCTCTGTAATTTCCCCTTTCTCCAACCTATTTGAAAGTCATTCACCTACAAGAGGATTGGGTCTTTTTGAACTGATCTGCGGCTTTGGCAGCTTTTTGGAGCTTAAGCAAAAACGAGACCAAGAATGTCTTGCAAGTGTGGGTACCCCGACTGCCCAATCCGTACTGCCGATAGCTTTAAATTGAATTTTTGGTTGGGGGGGGGGGGGGGATAATTTTTTGTATTTTGATTTGTTATAATTGTGTTTTTTGTTTTTTTTTCTAGGAGTTTGTTTTACAGATTTTTTTTCTTCTACAATTTGTTTTTTTTCTGCAAAATGTGTTTGTGTTTCTTTAATTTTAAATCCAAGTTTAATTTGTTTTTAAATTAATTTTTTTTTTAAAAAAAAAAAATTTTATTATTTTTTCTGACTTTTTTTCTCTGACCTACTGTTTGTCCCGAACTAACCTGATACCATTTTGTTTTGAGAATGTCCCAGAAGCGGTCGCCTGAATCTGAATATGCAGCTGCTATAGGTCCCATACCGTCTGATAGCCTTATTTAGAACCACACAGAAAATAACACAGACATTTGCAGTAAGCGTAACATTTTTGGGGGTGGGGGTAGAGGGTAACATGTTGCCACCCAAGAGCTTTGTCCGGGAAGAAAAAGGCTCGAAATCAATGCTAAATCAGCCTTTTTTTACCATGCTCCTGGGAATAATCATCTCCAGCCGGAAATCTACTCAAACTCACCTCCAAGCAGGAAATCTCTGCCATCAAAACTGGGAATTTGGCCCCTCTGACACGTGACCGTGTCCTGTTATTCCGCTTTGTGTTACGTGATCAGTTGCACAGCTGTTTCCTTCCACATCTAATAATATGATAATCATGTTGGAATCACTTTTGGTAATTTTCTTATCTAAAATAAAATTTTGGCCAAATCAGTCAAGGCAAATAAATTAACCCATATCGATACAAGTTGATCCTGGTTTTTTTAGCAAGTCACTCTGTTGTATCTATCTTCTCTCTACCAGGAAACTTTCTTGAACACTCTTTATCCCCAAGCTCCAGGGGCTCAAAATTCCTAAACATCCACTGCAAGTACTCTTAAATCTCAGCCTTGATTTGCAATGTGGTTTTGACAAGTCAAAAAAGTTTTTATACAAAGAACCAACATTGTTAGTAAATAAAGCAACAAAATAAGGACCAAACCTGTGTCCTATATTTAAAGGAAGTAAATTTTGGGTAAATTCCCTGATTGACATCTTCTGAAATGTTGGTTTAATTCTCCAGGCATCTCTCAAAAAACCCTTAAAGCTTAAAGACCTTCTTTCAAAAAAAGTTTACTGAACACGATTACCGCCGACCAACGCAACTGCTACTGCTGGGGCCGCAGGGCGCCAGCACTGCTCGTATTTCAATTTTGCATAATGCGCACATTGCTGGCCAGCGCTTGTGAGTATACGCAAGCCTATAAGGCTGCTTGCATACATTGTATTTTGCTCCTTAACAGTTTCGGATGTCATTGACAGTCTCTAGCCTTAGAACCTGATTTTCATTTTCAAAGATTACAGGGGCATTCCATGAAATCTCCACCACATTCCCGGCTTGAGACTCTCATACTATCTGCGGCATTGGCTTAAGTATAACATAGCATATAACCAGTTTACATTTTTACGTTCCGAGTCGGTCACGTGACCCGGAAGTAGCTTCTCGCAGGCAAAACATTAGCAGGTCACTGTAACCGCTGTATAGTCAATCGGTTGAGTTTATTTATTATCGTCTAAACATGCTTTTTTGAATTTCACCATAATATGTTCTATTAATTATATTACTGCCCTGCATATCAACGATGCCAAACGATTGCTGTTCCATCGGTTGCACTAATCGAAGGACTGTCCAAAAGGCGCAAATAGCGGCAAATCAAACTGCATATTTTTACCCTATTTCTCATTAATAGCTCAAAAGGCGTGATCCCAATTCTACAATGTATACATTTTTATGAAGAGCTATTATGAGGATTGTCAATCCTGCAAGTTTGAATGGCTATTCAGGGTGTACTAACAAGTTACAGGGTGATACTACAAAAAGTAACAATACAAATAACATTTCTTTTTAACACTGCATTATTCCCAGACATGATGAAAATGAAAAAAAAAATTATATTCATATTTGGATGTGGTTAATTTCTAATCTAACATGACCAAGTTTTTAGCGGACGTGAGCTTCTAGGTGATGAAGGTTAGGTGGGCTGTTAAGTCAGGAAATCAAAGGAACTTTTTTTTTTGCCGTATCTTCTTATTATTGTTCCAACATAATAAAAAGTATACATATTTGAGAAGGAAATGACTCAAGGAATCCAATATGATATAGTTTTTCGACTTTCTTTTCCCAAATACGTATTTTTTTGAGAAATCATAAAAAATGGCGATTTTTCAACGTCATTTTTTTGGGTCCCTATACAAAAATATAGAAATGTTATAAAAATGTGCCTCATTGTTTTTGTATTCCAGAATCCTAGTTCTATGGTCGGGTATTTCCCTTTTTCCAAATTCTCTGCACTATTTTATCCAATTATTTTGCCAAACAAGGACCAAATCCTCGTGTTTCATTTGGAACAACGCCAAGATTGTTTAGAAGGTTGACAGAAATCACGATTTTTAAACCAAACTGAAAAACTAGAAATAACGACCCTAGATTTTGATAGGCTCTATAGATGCATGTCCATTTCTTACCTGTTGCTGTTATGGATTTTTTTTCCGAATAAACTGGGAACCGAAAAATCACAACGAATTATCGCCGAAAAGTGAACACAAGAGAAAATCGCCATTTGTCCAAATATTGTCCCCCGTTCCGTCTCAAAATATACTTATTCCAAACCCAAGAGCAATCTTTTCATCTCTTATTCTGCAAACACTGCTTTCTGCACCAGGTCCAAAGTTAACATCATCTGGATACTTATGAAATCAAAATTCAACATTTATGAGGCTCAAATCTGAAAATTAAAATCCCATTTTGTTTGCAAAAGCATCTCACTTTGCAAGCATTTTACAATTCATACAAGTTACCATGGACATGCGTCATATCGAACCGATGCAATCAAGGCATTTCTGATGCGATCATTACATCGCGCGCGCCCAATAGCAACGACCGCTTATTGGCGTAGTACGCGAAATTACCCCGCCCTTTTGGGCAGTTCAGGCGTGTGATTGTTTTTTGGTCAAAAAATGCATGCGTAACTGTAAAAGTAAAATGAACAAATCGAGGAACAATGACTATATATAGATTCTGTTAAAATATATGGAAAGAAAACATGTTAATGCCATTAAACATGAAAAACACTAAAAACTCTGGGGCCATTTGCTAAGTTCCTGACTTAACAGCCTCCTTAAAACAAGAAAACTAAAACACAAAGGTCAGATGTAGCAGGCCTCAAGGCTGATGCAGGTATGTAGGATAGAGCAACGAAACACTGTCACTGGATGAGCGAGTAATCAAGACTTGTTCTAACGATGGAGCTCATCATTAAGTCTACCATACCTTTTTTTGAATAATATTATTTTGATTTGAACTGGATACTTCTCTTCAACCTACATGGCGAGTAGGCCCCTCTACTTACATTTTGGTATATTTTTTCGTGTCATGTTTCTCATTACCCCAACTCCTAGGCATGCTATGTCTGGGTCTTGCCTTGGGTAGGCCTATCACCTATCATGCCTAGCTAGGAGGAGGAGGCTAGGGACGCTAAATAATAGAAAATAAAATTTCACGTGCTGTAGTTTTTAGACCAATCACAGTGACAAAGACTATGTATTCGGTATATAAAACAAATATTGACTGGGTCTTAGATAATCGGTGATCGTGGAGATTATCGCTCCCTCCTTGGCCTAGCATACCTGGACTACTATCTATGTTCGGCCTAGCATAACTATGTAGGCTAGCATACCTGGCTAGCTACGCCTCGGGTATATAGGCCAGGTATGCTAGGGCAAATCGGGAGCGATAATCTCCCTCATCACCCTCATACCAGTCAATATGTGTTAAATATTTAACTGTCGATTTGGACGACATAATATGGGGAAGTATTACGCCACATAGCACCATATATTGGCCCAACCAATGGGTTCCCCATCGGGGGTTTTAATCTTGGCATCGCATATGTGGGTGTCCTTTTAATTTGGCTCTCCACTGAGGGCAATAATGGCTTCCCTTGGTAATCTCTTGGCATTGGTAACACGTGGCTATTGCATATTGCTTTGCCCGGCCAATAATTGTTTTCCATTGGCAGCTGTGGCATCGGCTTCATATCGGCACCCCTTACTGGTCCAATATTGTGTGAAGAATATGTTGACCCAAGGACACTCAGCCAAATGAGCCAATTATTGGGATAACTTGGCCCCATCATTGACTTAAAAGCTAATTGATTGCTTAAAAATAGCGGTAGAACTCATTCAAAAACATATAGGAATATACTAATATGTCTCAACATGGGTGTTTTGAACAAGCACATTATTTCAATGACATTATACTACATATACTATATATACCAGTTTCATTAAAAATTTAACTATGTAGTAGCCGAAATTATCTACTTAATTTATTTAAAATAGCAAGCGTTGAAAAAAATTCCATTAAAATAATGGTGTAAAAGAACATAGTGCCATCATTGGCACAACACTGGTCCAACATTGGTTACTATCAGATTGTCCAATATTGGCCAATATTGGGCCAATGAGCAAAATATATTTATCCAATATTGTAAGCCAATATAGAGCCAATAAATAAATATGGTCGCGTATTGACCACCATTCAGTGCTATCTGGGAAACAAGTTCCAATCAAGAAACCTGTACATGTCATGTACGTACTCAGCTGTAGGCCTACACGGCAGTTTTGCGGTAAGCATCTGTGGACCCCAGGCATCCTTCACTGCCTCCTGTCATTTGGCTTCTGCCCCGCGTGACACTCAGGCATGGATGGAAAGCCAAACTGGGAGGTAGGAACTGATAAAAGAAGCACTCTTCACATACCGCGATACAAAGTCATAAGCATCAAGGGATCTGTATACTTTTAGAGACTCGTGCGTGAATGGGCTTGGTGTGGTGGATGAGGTAGATATACATGTCGCCGTAGTGGCATCGATGGCAATCTTTTTCTGTTATCCTCTGACACAGTAGAATCTAACTCCTAAGGATCGGGTAATTGTTCCCTCAATTTTGTCTGCCATTGTTTCAAGGTAATCTTTAACAATCCAACATTTCGTCTCCATCTTCCACGATAAATATCTTGAAGAAAAAATTCGGAAACTCCACCACAAATAGATTTCACGCATTCAAGCACTGTTACTATGCTGGGACAGCTGTGACCTCGTAATGTTTTGCCTGCGAGGCTGCGCGCGCATCATATTTACAATTGATGCTAAACGTCAATGTTAACTGGTCTATTATTGTAATAATGCCCTGGGGTCAAGAAAATGTTTCAAAAATGGTGCATTTAGTATATTTGTTCCTTTGTAATTTCCTGTGAAACCATTGCTCTTCCACATCTAAATACATGATAAATCATGTTGGCTCACTTTGTAAATTTTTTATTTAATAAAATGCCAAATCAGGTCATAGGTCAAGAAATGGAACCAAATCGATACTGTTTTTTATTTTTATTTTTTTAGGCATTAAATACGGGTAAATACGTCACTTTAAAAATCTTTACATTTCGTCTTATCGTCTCTCAGGACCACTCTTACCTCAGTACAGGGGCTCAAAATGTCCTAACAATCCACGAAATCCCACAAATCCTCATGGAAAAGACTTGCATTTGCAATCTGTAATTTCCACGGTCAAAGACCAACCTTATTTTACGTAATAAAGAACAAAATAAAGACCGACATTTGTCTATATCCAGAAAGAAATAGACAGTAAATTGCATCAATTTTGGTAAAAATCTGATTGATATCATCTTCTGAAATGTTTAACTGGTTTTCCATCCTAACGTGTCCATCACATACAACTGTTGGGTGCAAGCATTTACACATATTTCCCTTCTAATACGCATCATCACTGGCCAGTGCTTGTGGCATACATTGTATTTTTGCCTCCAACGTTTCTGATGTTCATTTGAAGGTCTATAGCCTTAGACACTGGTATTTTCTCACTTTTAACGATTAAAGGTGCATTCCAGGATCTCCAACCTTATTGCTTGCTTGAGATTCTCTCATCTGAGCCATTGGCTTAAGTATCACACGGTATTATTGTAATTCCGTGAAACCAAGCCAGCACATCTGGTGATTATCACAGTGCTTCCAAGCACAAAAAGGAATCATGATTGAACAAGCTCAACAACATCAACAAGGGCTGTTAGCAGATTTTACATAAACAGATGTAAATCTAACCTCATGAGAGGTGTCAGGCCGGCAATTCTGCCACCATTTCAAGTATGATCATGGCAATTGTTAAAGGTGCACAAGAGATTTTGGCATAGAACAAAGTGTTCACAAAAAGGTGAACATCTGATTTTTGCACTGATTGTAAGCTTGTGCTATCAAAACTATCCCCATCTATGAAAGGATTAGCTGTTACAATTGATTCAATTGAGACCATTTCCTATTTCCTATAGGCGCAAATAGGGAAATTTCAGCTATGTTTAAAATTGAAATATAAGCATATGATCACCAGCACCTCTTGTTTTCCACTTTAAGACATTTCTGTCGCCAATAAAGGATGAGAATTGAGTGCCTAATCTATATGAAACCACTACTTAGGGATGAAAAATATGGATGCCTTAAATATCTTGTTGCACCTTACTCTAATTTCAATATTTCTTGCATGTATGGCACCATTTGGGGTAAGTTTTTTAACATTGGGGAAAAAAATTGAGGGGAATTATTAGCTTATAAGAGGGGGAGCATTAATTACAGACAATTATGGTATTCAAGGTGTGAAGATATTTCAACACAGTGGACGAAACATTGTGCTGCACACATTTAATCTTTGCTCCTGACAAAAAAGAAGCAGTCCTAGTCACCCGAAATTTTGAATAAATATCTTTCAATGATATCTCCTGAGGCATAAAACCCAAAATAAGATCTGAATCAGGACATGTCCCTTTAACCACCTCACCTCCCTTTTAATGGCTAACAGAAAACATGATCCTACAATGATCCACATTTTTGATACCAATATTCCCTTGGGAGCCATTACTGCATATACTCTTATCTGGGGTTACTTATCGGTGCCCTCAACTAAAGGATTTGCATTTGAATTATAGGCCACCATAAACCTAGCTTGCAGTTGCTATCTATTTCAAGCCAATTCCTAATAAGCTAACCAAATGGAGATTTACAAATCACGTGATGAGTTGGGAAAGAGCTTCAACGTGAAAAACATGCGGTCGAAATTGAAGAGGATCCATGTTGTAAGTGCCCGTTAATAAGTTCCTCTGGGATAACCCGATCACCATTTCCGAGTGGATTTTACGTCTTGATAGTTAAAATATGGCCGTTTTTGGTGTGTCCAGGTTATTGGAAGGTGATGCCGTTGTAAAAGCTTGAATTAAGTTCTTGTGAATGCACCAGCAATTCTTGGCTGTAAGACACGTTTTAATTCAGAGTTCTTAGAGACAGCTTACAGAATACTCATCAACGATGTCTTAATGTGGACCTTTGTCCAATCGGAGCTTTTCATCTATTGGTGACTTATCACCACCCTTGCGCATAACCAAAAGTTCATGAAGCGATTTACTTGATCTTGAAAGAGTTTCAAGAGTTTCTCAAGATTTCAGTGACTTCAAGCCAACATATGAAATGAGTTCTTTAGTATGGGAACATTGGAGGCAGTCCATATAAACCACTACTGTGGATCCATGGTTTTATTTGAAAAACGTGGATGTTTGTAAGTTTATAATCTCCTGTGTGAAAGAAGTCCCTAATTTCTAATTTTTTAACATTCTCATTCTTTAAAAGATTAAATTTCCCAAAAATGCCAACTTTTCTTATTTTAGTAAAATAGGGACAGTGGTCCCACTAGTCGTCCAATTATGTTGTCAAAGACCCTAAGACTCCTGAATGACCTTTGACTCATCTGCTATCCCACATACGACCCCTTGTATCAATGTATAAGCATATACCACGTATTAACTTTATCCATCACTGCACAAAAAAGCTAGACAATGTTTTAAAAAAAACCAAAGTTTGACTTACACACACAAACACAAACCACGGACTGACTGACTACACAACAAATTATACGCCATGAGGTCTTCCTATCAGACGACCTAAAAGGCTTTCAATCTTAATATTTTCCTGAGAGGACTACAGACCTACACACATACACACACCGTGGCATTTGCCGTCGCTCATGCACTCACACACACATATGCATTCACGCACAAAGGTAAGGATTTCTGTTTTCTGCCTTGTGTAGTGATAATGTGTTTTTCTATTCTGCTTTGTGTAGTGATGTGTTTTTACAATCAGTAGTACTCTTTTATTTTAAGTGTGATATTTTTTTTAAGCACCATGCAGGCTCCTCCCATATAAAGGTGAAAGATGAGGGTCAACCAATTTCAACTATATTTGCATTGAAACACTTTTGTCAAACAACTCAGAGTGGTGATACTTAAAAAATCCATAGGCCCCCCTAATGAGGAGGGGCTAAGACCCCCCTAACATCAGGCCTTTTCATCAATTTTAACAAATAATTCTTATACCAAAATACCAAATTCAAGTTATATAAATATACTTCAACAAGAAGGAAATTCCAATGATCTTGTCCAATATGTTTTGAAAGAATGTGCTTTTCAACACTTCTGTTTGTATTTCGAATATTCCAGGTTAGAAGTCCATGAATTACGTCATCAATATGGCCAAATGAAAAATATCATGTTTACATATTTTCAGAAATACAAACCAATTTCAAAACACCATAATCCATTACTCAAGCTAGTTAAAGCTGGAAATCATGTATCATTAAGATGAACATTTTCCGTATACTAATTGCTTTAAATTTGTGAGGTATGTACCATTTTTTAAATAGGGGTGTTTGCCGCTTCCTATTTTATCACATTGGGGTAAAAAAAGAAATAAATTTTAACCCATTTTATTATTGTTAAATGATATATACACATATATTCATTGAGGATCTGTTGCCCTGATGTTTTTATGATGGTACCTCGTCAACGTCACATAGCTTATGATGTATATGAAGAAAAGACATTTTAGGTGGTGGGGGGCAATTATCCATATTGTAATGTCCAGTAATAAATACAGACACTATAATACAAATCTGAGAGTGCAGAGTGTGAGTATACAGCGCAGTTAGTTGACACCTCATGAAAATCAAACATTTACTACTAACATGTTAAACTCATAGAACATCAAATTATGCTTTGTATAGAAGATGGTACATACCATTTTTGAAAGTAGTGTGTTTTGGTGTACATAAATTAAATATGTTCTTTGGTACTTTAGCACTATACGCACTACATTTAGTTATTGTTTCTCTATCATAACATGAGTCGTATGTTATTTTCAAAGATTCCTAAATTGCAGGGAAATGAAAGAAATATTTCAGAATTTACTTCAGAGGATGTGTTTTGTATAATACATTTTTCTTTGTTGTTAATTATTATATAACTAAAGCCTGCCGCCCAGGTTGTAGCCCAAGACATAGCATTGGGCGAACACTTTTTCTTAAAGCCCATCTTGTTTTTGTCTGGAAGTGAAGAAATAAATAGAGTACTGCATAAAAAAAAAAAAAAAAAAGGTGCATGGTGCGATGCAGACTCGAGCCGTACCCATGACCGGTGATGGTAAGCCCCAAGCGTGTTGCTAGCCCCACCGGCGATTTCATGCGTACAAGTTGGATCCAGCTGGAAGCAATTCTGTGACCGTGGATAGCATAGGTTCATTCTCCATGTTTTTTTGTTTTCTTTGAAGGTTGATGAACAAATTTAGCAAGGGTGCAGCTCCTAAGTGTGAATCCAGGAGGGGGTATAAGTCCATAATACAGGGGTCAACAATGAAATGCTTGGATGATGTAAACAGTAAGCAAAGTGTCCATTTTGTTACAAGGATTAAAAAAAATAATGGTTTGTACTATACCTACAATGTATGGTATTGAATTACAAAATTCGTCAAGTGTCAAAGCCCTCTATCGATATTTCCTCACATTTCCAAGGTTGACCACAACCATCCTGTTCATCATTCTTAAAAATATAAACAAATACTTCAAACATCTGCACTTGATTTATGCTTGTATTTGATAACAATTAATTGATATCATTTTTTACTCTTAGATAGGTGTTTTAACTTTTTAATATGTCACTTGTGGACATTTGGGGCGGCCATTTTGAGAGTTATCTATATTTCCCAGATGTTGGACCTAAAATTCTTGTTCTGTATCCTTGAAAATATAAAATACTCTTAAAAATCTTCACTTTGATTTATACTCGTATTCAATAATACTTAATTGATAACAGTCCAAAAAGGCTATTATACAGAATTTTGCAGCCATTTTGAAAAAGCGCCCTCTAGGGGTACTTATCATAAGGTTCTGATATTTGGAAAAGCATTACAACAACAAATGATCATAGAATCCCCAAATTAATTCAGATTAACTCTCTGATAGCTGTTTTAGCTTTAATATGCCATTTTCTGGAATTTTGGCGGCCATTTTGAAAAAACAGCGCCCTTTAAAGGTACATATCATAAATCCTAATTATTAATATCATTATATATAGAGAGCATTCATAATACCCCCCCCCCCACCCGAAAATAAATTTCATTGGATTCTAGACAAGTGCCGTTTCTTTCTAGCTTAAATATACAGTTTTTTCTTTCTTGGAATTTTGGCGGTCATTTTGAAAAACGCCCTCTAGCGAGAGTTCCCCACATTTCCCAGAGTTGGACCAAAATAATCTTGTTCAGCCGTCTTGGAAAATGTAAACAAATACCTTCAAACATCTTCACTTTCTTCACTTTGATTTATACTCGTATTCAATAATACTTAATTGATAACAGTCCAAAAAGGCTATTATACAGAATTTTGCAGCCATTTTGAAAAACGCCCTCTAGGGGTACTTATCACAAATTCTAATTATTGGAATAGCATTACACAATAATCAGCATTAAGAAATACCCCAAAATTGATTTCATATTAACTCTTAGATAGCTGTTTTAGCTTTAATATGCCATTTTCTGGAATTTTGGCGCCATTGTGAAAAACGCCCTCTAGCGAGAGTTCCCCACATTTCCCAGAGGTTGTGACCCAATACTTGTTCAGCACAGCCCCCTTGAAAGTACAAGAAACACCTTCAACCTTCTTCTTCCCCAAAGTTCAGGAATGGGACTTTATTTTGACCCCTATCTATCAAATTTTGTAATCAAATGTTCTTTCCCATAAGTTTGATGGGGGTAAATTGTCTGCGTAGTTTAGATAATGGCCATACTTGACCATATCAAAAGCCCATAGGCCTAACTTGCGAACATTCGACGTAATTCTCGATGAAACTTGTTAATGTTTTGGAACCAAGTTGCAATTACATATAAAGGCACTAGAATTCATTCTACCTGTGCAAATCTAAAATGACTCTTTTTTGGCCCTTTTTTATATTTTTACCAAAAGGTGAAAAATCTGACTTTCTGCACCTTATGGTTACTATATCTCTGAAACCGTTTTAACCATATGAGATATTTTAATGGAATTATTTTGCTTCTTTTGATATGCTCTTTCAATGATAAAAAATAAAGTGCAACGTAACATGTAAAAACACCCTATTCTTACTTAAACTTCGTCTTACCACCCCCTTCTAGATTTCGTTGTACCCTACCAAAAAAAAAACACCTTTTCTGGTGCCAAATGATTTTGTTGTCAATTGACATTTTATACCCTTCATATGTTTATATAGGTAGTGCATAGGGCTATCCTAAAGTGATGGATAGATTGGCACCCCCCAGAGAGGTACCAACATCCAGTACCAGTATCCATCGTAATAACCAAATACCACTTGATCTTGTACCAATGCATAGCTATTATGCATCCTCTTTCCATTGAAAACAAACAGACAAGTCTATTATTATGTCAGAATGACGTCACAAAATCGCATGGTAGCAAAACTGTCAATTTCCACACACATACACACAAAATGTAGAATAGGAAAAAATCTATTTTTCAACAAAAAGTTAAGAACATCAGACTTTCCTGTGGTTTTTGGCTCTAAATGATGGCAACTGACTATAGTGTTTTAGGGCCATGATAATTTTTTTCGAGCCAGTAAAATCAATTTTCCACCATATATCCAGTGTTTTCATACTTGCCTTTGCTTATGATGTCATAAAGACATCATACGGAAATGTTTGTACTTATTTACCAATGGGGAGAAGAAACACTAAGCTATCCTGTGGTACCAAATTCTTTGGAATCAGATGTTTCATAATATGATGCGTGTTGTTATAGAAAAAATGGCCCAGGTACACGAGGGTTAAAGAAGTAGCTTACATAGACTAAAATAACATCAACATTGACCAAACTCGGTGCACCTGATGAAGAGGAATTTATGTTAAACCATCTAATCATCCCTGAACATGATTTCTGTTTCCAATCAATGGATAAAAATATCTAACATACTTCAATATGTGTTTGTGTGCACTTGCATTTGGTGTAAATGCCACAATATTAATCTAGATTTGATAATCTCAAAAGGTCAATTTTAAGACCCCCCTCTTAAAAAATGGAAGATACCTCCACACATCTGAATATATCTATGCTTAGCCAAGGACATAAGACATGCCAGGCAACAGGACTTAGCAAAATAAATTTGAGTTTTAAAGGATGGTTGCTTAAAATGGGTATATTGACATTTTTGCTTAATTTTTGCTACTTGGTGAAATCACTTATTCTCAGTTCATGCTAGAAAAATACATCATTTTCTAGAAACACTGCAGCTACATAAACATTTGCCAAGATAAACAATTACATGCTTAACAAAAGATGATTAATAATGTAAATTGTTGTTATTTAATTATTAGTAAGGTTTCCTTCTATTTTGCCATTTTTTTCATTTTTTCTTCCACGCAAATAGGGCCATTTTTAAGGGGGTCCATTTCACACTAAGGGGGGTCTGATAATTTTTTTACTTTGTGTCATGAATTTTTCACAAAACCCACTGCGTTAAATTTGGTTGAAATCAAAAAAGGCTGCCCCCTCTTTCAGCCCCTGCATGTTGCTAAAAAATGCCACTTAACCATTTTCTTACTTCTTAGCAATCCAAGTGCACTCAAAAATCAATGGAATCAAACTGTGTCTCTCTGTTAACCGTTATTAATCCACCAAGAGCTCAATTGCCCAAATTCTGTCTGTATCTGTAGAGCACTCTACTGGGAGTGGTTATCACATACACATTGCCACTTCATCAAATTGTTGGCTCTAAGTACCGTACCTGAATTATCAAACCCAACTAGTAAAAAACTTCACTGTTGGATAGAACTTCTGAACTGTTGGAATTATGATATTTGTATGAAGTCTGTTTGAAGAAGGTCATTGAGCATTTCAATTTTTTAATGACAATATACCACATCTTAACCTATGTTAGAGAAATGGGACTGTAATTACTCAAATATCATTCTGAGCAAATTTGATGAATACCCATATATATTTATGTACAAACTGCAGCACTATTTTAAGTGCTTTTCACACAATGACCTCAAATGACACCTAGATGACCTCTGACCATAATTCATATGCTCTCCAACTTTGACAAATAATAATAATGGACATTTATAAAGCGCCAGAGTCCGGCCCGAAGGTCGCTCACTGCGCTGTTGCCTAATTATTATTACGCTGCCATCAGGAAATCGTCACAATCATTTCGCCTAAATATCCATCCATTTCTCTGGCAGAAGCAGCATTTTTGAACATCTTTCTACATTAACTTTTAAAAAAAATCACCAAAAGATAAACCTTTGACCTCTTATCACTGACAACCACTACCCCAATTCTCAAGGATCATCCGAGCAACTTTGCTCTTCCATACAAGCAGCAGTTTACAATCCAATATGTAAGATTATGCAGCTATGTTAAATGAACCAATAAATAAAAAATTCTATACAAAGTTAACTGACCTTTGAGCAGACAGGTACCCTGAGCTAGGATGTCCTGTCAATCACAAACCTGGACCTTTATTATTCACCCACTCATATCCTTATTGACAGCGCTCAATTGATGACATCCAACATCGGCAAGGTTCAAAAGATGACAATCAATGCCTCATCCATCAGTACTGCAGATTATGTGGCATGAAACCTCAAATTTTTCCTTTTCTTTTCATTTAAAATTACAATTTTATTCCTTTTGTTACTGTTATACTGGCACTTTGATTGTAATATATGACATTTTGAATGGAAATAAATATGAATATTGAATGTATGAACAAACAAATAAAGAGGTTAAATTAAATTTAATTGTTAAGTATACTTCTGCATACACCCACTTTTTAAAAAAAAACACATGTGACATTAAACTATTTTGAATTTTATGCATCCTTATCTTCAAGAATATAGTTGAGATGGGTCTCTAAAATGCACTCCAGTAGTAATTTAGGGGTTAATTCATAGGAATTTAGGTATGAACATTGTTTATGTCCTCGGGCTTCCCTGTTCATGTTTACTGAACTTTTTTGACTAAAATACATTTAGCCTCAAAATGCATAATTCGTTAACACTTTTGGTATTCATCATGCCAGCCATGTATAAATGGTTGTTTATACATGGCACCATGACACGTCTCTACCAATGACGAGCACCGCTACATTCAAGGTAAAGATGAACTCTTTTTTAACTAATAAGAAAGTCAATGTTCTCACATCACAGGGTAGGCTTTTTCGAAGTCACCATCATATCATCCTTCGACTTCTATTATGATTCACAACACACTTCTCTTCCAAATGTCTTTATCCTGCACTTCTGTTCCCAGATCATTCAAGGTGAAACCAGTGTTTCTACATTACACAGGGTAGACTAGTGGTCTGCTATCTCTACTTGGACATGGAAGTCTCTACAGAAGATGGTCTGATATAATCTGGTCCTTGGCCCAAAAAAAAATGCTCAGCAAACTTGTGCTCTCCTCTGTGCCACAATTGTAAAGTAGTAGTAGTAAAGTAAATCCAAAGTTTTTTAATCTGTTTTTTCCCTCGTAAAACGGGATGGCCGGATTCACCTCACACTCGAAGCAATCGCCCTTACTCCCTCCTTCCACTTTGCCCGATTCAATACATCCTCCATCCTCAACCCAAGCCTCCTACTCTCCTCCTCCACTTGCTTCTTCCATGTTTTCTTTGGTAATCCCCTCCTCCTCAAGCCGCCCACCTTGAACTCTAAAACCCTTCTTAAAACATGCTCGTCATCCTTCCTCAGCACGTGCCCATATACCAACGTACACTATTCGCTCTCGCCAACTGGTCCACCGCTTCTTCCAAACCCAACATCTGCACCGAGTCCTCAGTCTTCATCCTATTCATCAACTTCACACCACACATCGCTCTCATCATTACTCTCTCTGTCCTTCTCAAAATCCCCATCTCATTTTCACTCAGACACCATATCTCGCTCCTATTCAGCATCACTGATCTCACACAACTATCATACACCATAGGTATATCACCACAGATCTGACATTTGGTAGGATGTTTCTTTCTAGGAGATGTTTTGAACTTCAATGAGTAAGCCTGGTGTAAGTGCCATTGGTCTTGAAGCTACTTCTTCATATGTTTGTTTGTTAATTCATTCATTCTTCCTCATATATAGGGCTTGATAAGAGGAGGTATAGTGTTCTTCCCATGATGCATTTCTTCCAATACAATTTTGCACTGGTTTTTACATGAATTTATAGTGACAAAAGCTCCTAAATGAACAGAACTCATCCCAATTTCAGTACTTTTTGTCACTATAAACTCATGTGGCAAGCAGTGCAAAAATTGTATTTGAAGAAATGCATTATGGGAAGAACACTATACCTCCCTCTTGGGCTTGATATTGATACTTGCCTGGGTCTGGATTTGTAAATAGTTGGGAAGGGGGCCACTATAATGTTTGTAGCCTTGTCAATCACACAACTGTCTATTGTCCAGCAAGATCACCGACATATCCCACACAATAGATAACTCTCTGAATTTCTGCCTATTTACCTTTGTGTGGCAACTTTCAGCCAATGATATAAACACTTGATTGTTAACAGATATCACACTCGAGCAGGTCCAATTCTATTTATTGTCCAAAAATCATATATTATCATAAAAATCGGTAATCTTGTGTGTGAGCTAAGTTGGTAATTTAACCTAGCTTAAAGAAAATCTCGTGATTGACACGGTTACAAATGTCGTCCCTCAACCACTTGTAAATCCAGACTTGTACGAGTGTCAAAATAAAGCCCTCCTTTACAGTTCTATTAAATCTCTCCTTATTGATTGGAGCGGTTATATGCATCATCGCGCTGATCCGCAAGTCGATTGATAACGACGTCCGAAACAAAAAAGGATCAGGAGACTGATTGACAGGATGTCCTAACTCTGGTTTAGCCGTCTGTGACCTTTGATGCTTCACAAATAAATCTTTGTTGCATGTGGGCGGCACATTTTGCAACTGTTTTGACCACTATCATTTGTAATTTTTAGTATATATTCAAGATTTTTTTTTCAAATTAAGAATAATGGTTTTGTGCCACCTTCCTGAATTTTTTAGCCTAATAGTTTATTTCTTACTTCTCTTCCTTGATTCTGCCCCCTGTCTACCAGGACATAAGCTAAAAACAGGAACAGTGTGTGAAGCTGGTTTAGTACTTGCCAATGCTAAATACAAAGTAACTGATATCCCAAGCCTCATCACTTCCTATTTGACCATAGTTCAACTTGAAGCATTGCCTGATGCTCTAACTAAGCATCAACTTTTGGAATGATTAGTTGACACTCATAGCTGGAAGTACTACCCTAAGCATTGATGTTACCATGGTTACACCAGCGAGTCTAATGGGAGGGGAAACTTGCCCTGTTTGAGTGGGGCCTAAGTCCTGCTATCCGTCTGATTGAGGGCAGTATTCAAATGTTGGCGGACTTGATGAGGGCCTGATAAGTGTGGTCCAAATTGAGGCCAGAGAATGCATTTAAGTCCTGTAAGATGCAATTGCATCATCAAACGAACACACTGAGAAATGAAATTGCCTGGCAACACACCGGCAACTTGCCGTTCTCAGCACTAGGCCTGGCACCCAAAGGTTTCCAAAATTAACCCACTACCTTTCGCTCACTTCTCTTCCTTGACTCCTCCCTTTTGTCCTGGGACATAGGATAAAAACAGGAAGGCCAATAGGGATCATATGTATTCTTCCAGAAAATGTGAATTATTCCCAGAAGAGGAGCACACACTTTTTTTTAGGTAGGAATATGTGGCCCGATTTCCGAACTTTCCGATTTCCGGCTTGGGAACTGATTTTGTCTCTGTGGGAGGTAAATTCATAATACATCCATGGGTCAAATATGAAAATTGCTTGGATTGCTGTAAAAAGGTAACCAAAGCATCCATCTTGTTACAAGGATTAAAACAGGGCACAGTTTGCACTATTTACAACATATGGTTATGGAGATAGGACAAAAATTGTCACATGTCAAATGTCATCTTTAATATTTGTACCCATTATGGATGTACCCCTCCTGGATTCTGCCCACACTTTCACAAGTTTCACCCTCACTTAATTTGTTCTCTAACCTTCATAGAAGACAAATCCACTGAGAAATGAACTTAGGCTCTTTCATGGTCACAGAATTACTCTAGATGACCCAACTCAATTATTTAATTTTAAAATTTTTAAATTTGATTAATTGGTGGTTGCTGAGTATCATCGAGGATAAAGTCCTTAATCTAGAGATGTTTTCAACCTATTTTTCCATGAAATCATGACAACTTCTTAAGCTTAATTTTTATACTAAACAGTTCTTAAAATTACAAGAGGCTTCATTTTATTTTGTTATTTTTGCCAAGTTGTACAGGCTGCACATCATATTATATGACTGTAAGCTTTAGTGGAAACACTGACTTTTTTTAACAACAATCGTCTTTTTAACCCTACTCCTAAAACCCCTAACCCAACTTTAATGCTAACCCCCGGTCTCTGTCACTTGCCAAACTTTTGGGTACCACCCATACAGGGTTATAGCTAGGCTACTCTGAGTGCCGTTTGTAAATCTTAAAATTTACTTCACTTTATGGCACTTATGGGCAAACTATGAGTTTATTTGCCAATTATGTGGTAATTTTTCATTTCACTGAAGTAAAGTGCCGGTCGGCAACCTCCCAAATGACCTTTTATGCCGGTCGGTGGGAGCAAGTGCTGGTCATGGCCGACCGCCGCCGGCCGGCGTAGCTATATCCCTGCATCCATACTCATATGTAGGAATTGAAATTGCTCTGCTTTTTATATTTTTCATGTAAAAAAAAAACCCTTTTTATCTGCAAAGTGGCAAATTTGGGGTTTTTTTTTTTTTTTTTTTTTTTAATTTCCCCTTTATTTTAAACGAGTGCATCAATGATGCAGTAACCCATCAATTGGGATGGTTAGGGAATGTATAGTTGTGGGGTCATAGGTCATGTAGGGTCATCACAGGTCAATTGACATATAGCCCATGGTCTGTGACCAGTGTTATTTGAGCGAGTTTGGTGCTATACACTTAACTTGGAAGAATGTTTTTTGATATTTTGGGGTAAGTTCCCAGTAGGTAGTCAGTGGAGGTCCTAAGGGCATATGGGCAGCTAAGAGGGCATTCTGTGCATACATAAAGAGTTGTCTGGACCCGTGGGTTTTTAAGTTTATTTTACTAGGCAGTCACCTTGGATTTGGCTATCACTGTTGTTTTGTTGCAGCACACTGATTGAATGACCCTCGGGTTTTGGTGGTTCCTTTTCCTTTAACCCTTAAGTGCCCAAGGGGGGGGTGGGTTTCCAAGGACCCAACAATTTGATATTTTTTGCGATTCTCTTTACGCAATCAATTTTTCAAGGAGTTTTGTTGCTAATTGTCCGATTTCTGGATACCTGTCTTCTCCTGTACAAAAAAATTTAAATCCGCCCACTCTTCATTAAATAATTAGGTTTGGGTCCCTAGGACCCCCCCCCATTGGCACTAACGGAAGTTAAAAATAAGGATATTTTACTTATTAAAACATAAAGTAAAATTAAAAAAATCTTGGGATTTATTTGCTTAATATATACCTTAGGGAGGTAATTAATTAATATTAATATACTTAAATCAAATAGGACCTTTTTATCTGCTGATAGCATCAATTCTAATTTGTCCTTGCCGTGCTCTTAACTTGTAAGTCATGGGAAAAATAAGGCGATTTTGAAGTTTGTGAGAAAAATACAAGATGGTAATAATTTGCTATATTTTGCAATGATTATTTTAATTGGTTTAGTCTAAATAGATCAATTAATTATATTGGTTCAAACCTTATATTGGAGTTGCGAGGATTGCAAATGTGCAACCCACCTTTTTCGAAGAGTGACCATTTCAACGGCTGTAGTCATAGGTCAAAGGTCGGATTTCTTTTTATTTGGGTATTTTTCTTACGTGACCCCCATTTTATTTGTGTTAGTGTCATGATCAACTCCCACGTGAAAGTGTCTTGGGTTGGGTCCCTAGGAACCCCCCCCTTGGGCACTAACGGAAGTTTTTTATCTTTGCACGTAGTTGGTTTAAGGACCCCTGATACGCTTGTCTGGACTTTAAATTGTTCGTCATCAACAATCGACCCCACCCCCCAAGTTCGTCCTCAGATACAACCAAAGTTTTTACCCCTTTGACCTTGCATTAACCCCTGAGACCTTGTTTGTGACAACTCCTAACCACCATACCAAAACTCATATCCATACGTCAAAGCATGGCCAAGTATCCCAATAACGACCCCTGGATGACCTTTGACCCCAAAATGCACGCCCTTGAAAAACGTGACCACAAACTTGTATGGGCGACACTCTACACATACACCCAAACTCTATCCCAAATACGGAAAAGCAACGTCCCAGTAACCCAAAATGACCCCTTAATGACCTTTGACCCCAAATGACCCTCGAACCTGACCACACAAACTCATAACGGCGAAAATCCACCACCAACCAAAACTATATTCCATATATCACGCACACCACTTACCCGATAACGACCCCTGGATGACCTTTGACCCAAAATGACCCCATCTAAACATGACCACAAACTCGTACGGCAAAACTCCTACCACCATACCAAAACTAACTCATATCCATACTCAAAGCACGGTTAAGTTACCCGATAACCACCCTGGATGACCTTTGCAGAGCTGCCCACACTGAGATTTTGGAATCAAGGGAAGATTTGAATCTTGGAATCAGGGAGATGTTATGAATCAGGTAGATTTTAACAAAAATAGTGAGCATTTCAGTGTAATACCCTCCTCAAGAGGGATACAGCCAATGGATATTGTCTTAAGTCATTAGAATATTCCACCTTAGTATAGGAACGTAGTCCTTTGGAATTTTTTTTACAAAATGACCTAAAAGGTTAAAAGTCATGAAAGTTTTCGTACCTTGAAAACGAAGCCACCTACTAGTTAATGAACTGCATCATGAGATAGAGCTCTTTCAAATAAACTTCCCGAAAAAAAAAATTCCAGGGCTCGCGCCATATGACAGCCCCCATTAATGAACTGTGCAGTAGGAACAAGTACATATGATATTTTAAAATACAATGATTGAATGAAAAGATCAAGTAAAAGTCAACTTTAAAGGCTCCTAACTGGAAAACGGGCCATCTACAAACATATGAATTGCAACCATGGATATAGCTCTAAAATAAAGACTTTTCCTTCCCAAAAAAATTGACGCGGGCTCCTCCCGTCCCTGACAGAGACCCCGTTTAGGGACTGTCAGTGGGAACAAAGTACACGGCCAGGCACTAAAATAATTAACCTAACACTTTTTGCACTAAGCAATGATGGAGCAATCTTCAAAGGCCAAACAACAAATCACAACAGGTTCATTATCTTGTAGGCATATCAATTTGCACCACTGGAGTTAATTTGTTTAAACTATTAAGACCAGCAGAGCCTATAAGCATCTTAAATGGTTAAATATAAAAATATTGCTGTTCTGGGTCCAATCAAAGTCGGAGCAAAAACTATTCATAACCAAAAAGACTATATATCTTTTGCCTAAGAATGTTACTTATGTTTTCCTTTTTTCTTACTGTTATACGTTTTAATTTTATCTCAACAACACCATCATTTTCCCTTTTTTTCCTGACCCCCTGAATGACTTGACCCGCAAAATTGACCCCTCGAAAATGTTACCACAACCTCGTACGTCAGCTCTCCACCCAAACACAATTCATATCCGTATGTCAATAGGACGGTGAACCAAGCCGGACAAACCCACATGCCCACCAATTTTGATGATTTTTTAGGTCACATAGGGCCATTGGAGGTCACAAGGGACAGGGTCATCATATGTCATGACCATTGGTTCCTCCTTTAGTATTGTCATAGCGTTTATTTCAAAGTGTGTTTTTATTTAGATGACAAATGGGTCAAAGGCCATATCGGGGTCCTTAGAGGCCACTCTTATATATCATATGGGACCTTGGGTCGTGGTTCTTTTAGCCTACGTGTGAAGGTGATGCGGCATGTACATACCAGTTTACATTCACACTCCAGGAATTCCCACGGCAATGCCTTCCAATGATCTGTAATGCAGAAAGCTTGATCACAATCGTATATGCCTCTCTTTTACAGGCAATAAATTGACGCTTGGTTGCACACGTAAGAAGGAGATGCAGAGGGGTATGACATACTGGTAGCAGAGGCCAAATTGTCGGGGCCCTTACGGGTTTATTAAAAAAACATTCTCTAATTAATTTTCGTATGTTTCAGCACTTTTGGGGAATATCCTCGATCAAAATAGAGGATTATTATTGCAAATGTTCGCTGACTCTTGTTTGAACACCAATTTTTTGATATCCTAGTCAAAATTTATATGATTTTCTGGCAGATTGTTCCAAGATTTCCACTTACAGTATTGATGCTTACCGCCACTTATTTTCAACATTTCTCCCGCTTTTCACATTTCAACGAGCGGGATATTAAAAGGGTAAAAGTCGAATGTTAGGCCAGTCATTTAGTGGAGCACACCGTCGCACCAAATCTAAACCCTCAAAGTAAAGGCAAGCGCTGTGTTTCCGTCCCACTCGCAATAGAATATCGTATCCCAGTGTAAGGGTTATTTAAAATATTCCTAAGTTGCCCACCGCTGTCGAAGTGAATACCCTCTTTTTGTTTATCCTCTTTTAGGATCGCATATTTATATCTAGAAAACTAATTATTAAATTTGCCTTCAACTTTCCAGGACCACTTATAAATTCCAGAAGAGGCTTTCAACAGTTTCAAGGTGCCTAACACAGTCACGTAGTGTTACACATCGTTAATAGAACAGCCACGCGGGGCATGGGTATACAATTGGTCGCAGCTCCATTGTAATCGAAACCGCCACCAGAACTGAATATGACAACCTGACTAAGTTTTCATCAGCGTACAACAACCAAAATTTGTTTTCTCAAAGACCTCCAAAATATACCAATTACATCAACTAAAAAATTCTAACTTTGCCGTCCGAACCAATCACCAAACAAACCCACCTTTTCACCCATTCCTATACCCCTAACACGATACGCATAGTCAGTATTAACAGGCCATAATGGGAAAAAAGGCTTTCCTTCTTTCTCACAGGAACGATACCAAATTGCTAAGGTACGAACGGACTTAATATTTTTTAGGGCCATCGTCTACAACCCTGAATGTCGACAAATCCGTTTGTTGCGACAATCATATTGCGACATGTCGCCATATTTTCTCCCGAAGCGACCAGGTCCGACCGCACGCAACCGGGGGCAAAGTGACGAAGTATCGCCTCCAAAAATGCACTTTTTCACCTATCCAACTACTTTTTCTTACCCATTTTGTTTACTATTTTAATTATGCTTCCCATTTTCAGTACCAGATCGGAAACCAGTAATTTTATTACCTAAATAAATGCACCACAGCCGTGCATAAGACTGTTTCAACTTCGTCCCCGATCCCGCCTGTCCTCAACTGCTTGAGTTGCCATTGACAGACCGTGTACCAATGCATAGATAGTAATTGCGTGCGCATGTTGTTATCGGATATTTCCCCAAATGACATCATCGTAATTACCATGTGATTGGTCCTATCTATAGAGGGTGAGAGATACCACGGGCGAGAAGGTATATCCAACTTTAAATAAATAAAAATTACACTACTATAATTTATTTTACCTGTGTATTAATTAACTTCGGTTAGTCGCCCATATTCTGGTAAACATTTTATTTCAATGAGAAAACAAACCCGGAAGTAGGATTCTCAAAATGGCGGCTTGCCGCACCAATAATTTGGACGGCAATTGGGGAGGAATATAACCTCAAAATACTATTGGAATAGTCACCATATACGGTAGTTTTCTTGAATTTAGGATACATTTTCATGTAAAGGGTACTTTCTGTTACATAAATCTGCAGTTTAATTGTTATACTCCATAGATTGCGAAGGCTATATTTATATAATATTGGATGGCTGAGGTTGATAACAGAAATTATTATGCATCTGGTATGCAATACTGCAGTGCGAGTAGCGCGTACCGCCCAACACTGCACAATACGCAAAAATATTGGGCAACTGCTCAAGCAAATAATCTCTTTTTATTAGTTTTGAAGTCAATTTAAAACTATTTTTGTCAAGTCAGCTTCCTCTTGCATAATAATAATAATTGGTGGACTTTTTCGGTTGATAACAGAAAATATCGCCCTCGCCAAGAAAATATCAGGCTCGTCTTCGACTCGCCTGATATTTGATCTAGGCTCGGGCGATATTTTCTGTTATCAACCTCAGCCATCCAATATTATATAAATATCGCCCGAGCCTAGATCAAATATCGGGCGAGTCGAAGACGAGCCTGATATTTTCTTGGCAAGGGCGATATTTTCTGTTATCAGCCGAAAAAAGCCATCCAATATTATTATTATTATGCAAGAAGAAGCTGACTTGACAAAAATAGTTTTAAAATGGCTTCAAACTAATGAAACAGAGTATTTGCTTGACGAGTTGCATGACCAAATGCCCAATATTTTTGCGTATTGTGCGGTGTTGGGCGGTACGCGCTAATCGTACTGTGGTATTGCACCACAGATGCATAATAATGAATATTATTGGGCAAGTTTTTGGCGTGTGTTGTCAGCTTCATGGGTGCAGCACATGGTACTATGGTCACATGCATTTTACTTTTTGGGGTTTGATGATGTATTCGCCCGGCCCGGTCGCATTTAACTTACAGTTATGTCGACATTATGTCGCCGTCTGGAAATTTTTTTTACGATATGTTGACAGAAAAATAAGATGACGACGACAGCCCTAATATTTTTGAAGTTTTGCTTCACTAAAGTAGGCAAAGTGTACTTTTGCTTTAAATTCTTTGAGACTTGGTTGCAAAATACCCCGAGTTATTAACATAACTCAAGTCTGATCTCAAGTAAAACAACTTCTTTTGTGTCATCTCTATATAGTCGGGCGACCTTCATCCAGGGAAATTTGTTTACACTAAATCTACTCAAGTCAAATGAACTCGCACTTGTGTTTGACCTCAGTCCCTGGTAAGCCCGTGGTAGATATGGTAACACGAACACCATTTCATTTTCGCCCGAAGAACCCCACTAGAACCGGTTAATAGGTGCACACATAAACCAATAGCATTCAGTAAGAAAGATGACAAGCACGGCATCAAATGATGTCCAAAACTTGACAAAAAGATACAAAAGTTACCCAAACTGACTCCCGTCACTAAAATTCCCAAAAATAAAACCTACGGCGAAAGGCCCATCATCTCCAGAACAATTTGCCGAATTTTCGGCGGAAACAGACATAAAACGGCCGACTAGTTTCGCAAACAAGAACCGACATATTAAAACACGCCGCTCTCGATCGCAACAACCCATCATTGATGGGTTAAACAAAATTCGTGAAATTGATTGTGGAAAATGCTCTTTATTTGTGATCCAACGCACAAGCATGGGCACCCAAAAGTTTAGTGAAAGACAAGATTGCATCCTAAACTAACCTCAAAGTTACAAGTGCCAATAGAGAGTACTGTAAGCCTGGAAAAAGTTAATCTTAAAGAAAATCTACCGGTACATACAAATAAAATCACACATTGATGCCTGAACAAAAGAATATCACTACTAGTCAAATTACACTAAATAATAAGAGGACAACATTCCTCTTCCTTAACCCTATCATGCCCATGACTCACTAAAACTCACTGAGCTAAGGCTAGAAAAGATGCGATGACATCATCATACGAACACACACATGGGCACGAAATCGCTGGCCCCGGCCAGCGACACCCTCGTGGCTTGCCATCCCTAATCACAGGACTGGGGCACCAGGGGCCCCGGGTTCGAATCCCACCCATGATGTCCCATTTTCTTTAGCTTTTATCCCTTTACCCCTTCTCTTCCTCCCGGGGATAGGCTAGAAACGAGAAGTGTTCTAGAAATGAGAACAGTGTTAGGGTTAATCTGAAGTCCAATTCTTGATCATAATCAATGATGTCATAATTTAAGGCTTGTCTAACATGTGGTATTAACCACTAAGCTCCCAGAAATACCAAACTGCACAGTAATAGTTGTTCAGGCCTAAATTTAGGTCACATGTTTCAACCCCACGCTAATTCTGACCTTTAAAACATATTACTAAGCTGACTGATACGAACAGAAAATACCAAATTCACCCGGGCTGTACTTTGTCTAATTAACCAATTCCCTAAACAGATGAATTATGCTCTCTAACTGTGGGAGAGGAAATTAAATGATGTGCATAAAAAACAACTAGGATGTCAAATAACAGGATATCACAGTATTTAATTGAGCTTTCCAAAATAGCTTGATGAGTGATTGGAAGTAGCTGAAAACAAATCAAATTTTCAAGGCTCATTTAGCCGTCATCAAGATAATAGAGGAGGTATCAGTATTTATCGACACACCAACAATATTGTGTCATTTTAGTGTCACGGAGATACTCTATTTCAATTCACTTTACATAATTATACACTGTTATATCATATACATGTTAGAGAAGGAAAGCCCAGTTTTAGAAGCAGGAGGAAACCGGAGTACCTGGAGAAAGTCTGCGAGGCCGAGTATGGACTTGAAACCAAACGCACATGAAATTGCAAGCCCAACAGAGGGTCCCAACTGAGAATTTTTGCATGTGTAGCTAGGAAGTTGGGATGGATGTATGCCCATATACATATCAATACACAATTACATGCATATTGGGGCAGCAAAACTGTCTGCGAGTCTAAACTTAGTTAAAGGTGGGTGACCTGATTGACAACCTCATCCCCCATTTTACTCCATCAAAATGGAGATTTTGGTATCAGGAGAAAGCTAATAATTTTCTCATTACCCCAGTGAAATTTTAGGCCGGCTGTGTTTCAAAATGTGTCACCAAAGTAGTGAATTTTAAAATTTCTTTGTAGAATGTGTTTAGGTCATTATTTTGAATGATTTGAATGTTGTCTGTCACAAAACAAAAGTAAAAAAATAAAAAACTGTCGTTACACCTATTTTAATGCTCTAATTTTACAGGTACTCAAATTTCCGACCATGTCGGACGGAATTTCAACCAACAAATAATATTATCACATGAAGAACAATCAAAGATTAATTTTAATTAACATACCTTTTGATATAAAGTTGACACTTTCCAGAGAAACAGAAAATTAAACTAAAAAAATTCCGTCCGACATGGTCAAAAATTCTTAAAAGTTTTTTCTACAAAAAACAAAATAAAATTTCAATAAAATGTTTCTGTCAAGTATCCATGAATTTAATGACGTATTAGCTGGAGTGATTGTTTTTAAAGTCTAGCTTTATTTTATTAGAGTAAAAAGGGGCAAGATTTGTTTCCGTCCGACATGTTATGTTAATCCGTCCGACATGGTTTAAACAAACGAGTACTCTTAAAGTTTTCTTTTGGGCCATTTCAACTTGCATTAAACATGGATCATTAAGAACAATGAAGCTGTACCCAGAAAAGTGCAAATCATAAATTTCCTACATAAGAATTCACCTGAAACAGCTGAAAAACAACTTTTTCAACATTTTTGCCAATTTTGTGGGACAAAGCTGTTGAATTTGGCAGACTTGATCTATTTCTTGGTCTCTTTGACTGGCAAATGAAATTATTTTATGAATACTATGAAGAAATAGGAACAATTAAGGTTTTAGAGAGAAAAATATCATATCAACAAGGTTTTTTTAGAAATAGTTACACATTTTTAAAAAATGCAACATGTTGGACGGAAGCATGTCGGATGGAATTTTTACAGATTTCATTGCATAACACATACCCAAATAGTTGTGCAATTATTTTAAATGGTTTAATTTGAAGCTAACAATGTTAGTAGCATGCCAAAGCAATGAAATTTTCAAAACCAGACTACTGATGGTGCAATTTTCTGTTTTCTATACAAATCATGTCGGACGGAAACAGGCATGTCGGACGGAATTTTGACATGTTTTTGCTGCATCAAATGAACAAAAAACACTTAACAGTTCTGATATATACCAATACTAATAGCTAATATCCGGAGTTACTAGACAGTACCAAAATAAAGTACAAGAGCAGAGTCAATTAAAATGTCAACATTTCCATTCCGTCCAACATGCTCGATTCGTCCGACATGCTCCCATTTGAAGAGGGCGCTTTAAGAAGAGCGATGGTTTTAAATTAACATTTGGTACTTCTTTGGAGTCAGTGATTTGTTGTTTCATTATCCAGTGGGTAAAAGAATAATTTTCCTTTTTAATTTCGATAGAATAGCAATAAACATAACATTTCGTAGAGAACCCTATTTCTATCGATTCCGTCCGACATGAAAGGTTTTTCAGCGATAAAAGGAATCTCACAGGACTATTTTAGAATTTCATATGATATTTTAGTAGGAGGGTACAGTATCCATATATATGAGAAATGATTGCAACTCATTTGTCCTAGGTCAAAAATACCAAATATTTGCTGTATCAAATTCCGTCCGACATGCTAACGATCATTTTGAAACACAGCCGGCCCAGGAAGTGTTTCTTTTTGATTTTATGAACAAAAATGTCTCACAAGTGTGGTATACCACATTTATTAACACACATTAGGTATGTTTCTATTGGGACCAATTTTCCGGTTTAAACCAGAAAAGAGATTAACCTGGCTCAATAGAAACACCCGTCCTACTGCATTTTCTTGCTTATACTGATGAAAGTTTCTACCGGTATTTATCCTTGTTTTGGAAGGATAATGCCAGAGAAATTATCCGGTTAACGCCAATAGAAACACACAGCGTTCCGATAGAGTGCAGATACCGGTGAAAGACCAGAAATTGACGCCACGTGATCACAGCAATTGACCCCCGTCCCAATATGCGCAGCGATGTTGACGTTAGTATCCAGGGTGTAGCAACACATTTTGTCAACATAACGATTCTCCGTCGCCGTCTTACTTTTGGTGCGCGATTGCACATCTCTGTAATATACATCCTGATCATTTTATGCCTATCACGACATGTGGATGGGCTTGCAGAAGAATCATTTACTGATCTGATGAATAAAAACTCAAAATTGGCATTAGACTAAGGACATTCGCTCTTCCCGCCATCTTTGATCTGACAGTTCGGCGAGGTCACGGCCCGCAATACAACGTGGTTGACCTGTGCAGATGTCCTTTAGCTGGTAAAATCACAGTCTGTGACGGCCGGTCGCATTTTCCTGAAAACGCTGCTCAATAGAAACTTCGCACTGTTGTTTATTCTCAGTATCAACCGGATAAATTTTTATCTGGATAAATACCGTCTGTTCAATAGAAACACGCTGATTGTCTATGGGCCAATTTAGTACACATTTTTGCTTCAACTATCGAAACGGCTGGGCCAATTTATATCATTATCATGTTTTGAGGAGTGAAAATATCGGATCCAAAACATGATAATGATAAAATTGGACGATTATGCCCAATATTAATTGGTCTCGCTATGAGTTTTAAAATATTGGGCTCTCGCCCAATATTTTTGCAACTCATAGCTCGACCAATTAATTTGGGCTTAATCGATCCAATTTTATTACAAAATTTGTAATCAGATGTTTCTGGTGATATGCTTCCATGTGAAGGATAAAACAACATATGAAAATTTGGGTCACCCACCTTTGCTGTGCATTTTCCTTCTCAGAATTGGAAATTAAAGCTTGCTTTTTCTTTTTTACCATCATGCATCAAGTCTACAGCATCTTCCTTGCATTTGTATCATGGTATAGGAATTGCAACCGCGTAACGTTTACATGCCTACAAGATAAATGAACTTCATAACTTGTCTCAAAATATCATGGAGCTGATCTGGTGAGGGCAAATTTGAAATTTCATCGATGGAAACTGAAGTGTATTGCACTGTTTTGTCTATTTCCTGAAGTAATTGTGGATAAAGCAATCCGAATGCTCTCATATTTTTTTTTATTAATTACAATCTCAACATTTGCAAACCTGACTCAATCACTTATTTTTGTTTTAATTCCTTCAACAAATTTATACAAGATCTAATTAGGCCTACTCCTTTCCTGAAAATGTTCAGTTATTCAATCATTAAAGGGGCACTCTCTGATATGAGACAACCACTCATCCAATCAAACATGAGATTTTGGTACAACTGTAAAATCTTTCAACACATACACACCCACATAACATTTTGATTCAAATCTGTTATGATATGAAAAAAAATATACGTACTTTGCTTTCATTTACTAGAAATTAATGGTAATATAGTCCAGGGCCTAAAGGCTATTATAATACACAAAATTTCATTCACATCAAAATGATACATTGGAGCTAATGAAACTTTGATATTGTGTTCTAATTTAGCCCTATCACTACCAAAACTCACTAGAACTCAATGAGCTGAGGTTGGAAAATGCAGTAATTGTCAAAAAAGATGCGATGACGTCATAGTACCAACCCTCATATGGGCACGAAATCGCTGGCTGGGCCAGCGACTCCTTCGTGGCTTGCCATCCCTGCTCATGGGAATGGTGCGCCGGAGGCCCCGAGTTCAAATCCCGCCATGGATGTCCAATGTTCTTTAGCTTCTATCCCTTTACCCCTTCCCTTCCTCTTCCTCCCTCCTTTTGTTAGAAACCAAAAGAAGGTTAGGGGTTTAAAAAACTTTGTGGATCAAATGAATATACTAAGTTGCAATGGAGGGAGGATGTATTTGAAAACCACGATTAAATAATTTTGAATTATTCTTCTTCCTCCTTCGGCTGCAAAACAGGTGCTCACAAGATTTTTCCTTGCACTGTGATCTTGGGCAAATGAGGCTATTTGCTCAGGTAAACACTCACGCGCATATGAAGTGGATGGCCTGGGGTCGTTCCCAAAAATCATTCGTAAATCTATGAAAAGGTCCGTTATGTAGGACATACGCATGAGTTCGTATACACACAAGTTTGGGGAATGGGGAACCTGGGCTCTTCTGTGATGTATGAGGTGATACCTTCTCACAGGTTTATCACCTGGCATGAATCAGATGTGGCCTAGGCTTAGAATTTTGTTAAAGACCTATCAATGATGTTGATAAATCAGAAAATCGAAAAAAATCATCAAAAATCAGGATTTTGAATTTTCTAAGAACTATAGGTATCATAACACACCTGCAAATGATAGACCAAAAAGCAACATAATAAGGGCAAAATCGAAAATTTTAGTCAGTTACTGTCCGTTAGTAACCACACTACGACAACATGTAATGGAATGGAGATTGTATCTTGAAAACTGCCGTTGCTTCCTATTTTGTTAATTCTTCAGTTGGAAAAAGGAACGTATGAGAATTATAGAGACTTATTCTTCACTTTGAACGATTTCAAATATTTTCACTCTTCGATAAACACTATAGTGTCTTTAATAAGGAACTTCACACAGTAGATAAAAGGCACTGGGAATGCTGACTACGGCAGTTTGCAACACATATCTACATTTGATGTAGCATGATCCGATAGCCGGTTGTAGCAAAACGTATTTCTTGACTTCCTAGAGCCTCAAAAAATCACCCAGACTCACAACGATAAAGACAAAATGTCAATTACAGGTTGTGTCATGTTCCTTCAAACCGACTTAAATTGCCAGAAAGTGGTCTACAAACAACTACTTACCACAGTGAAGAGTTTTCACCCTGAGGACTGCTGGTCACAGACCTTTCAAATCAAAAGTGTTGTGAACTGATGACCCGATAAGTGTCCAGTTAAAATAAAGAGTCACTGCAAGAACTTGTGAATTATGCAAGTGCACAAGAAACATGCGTGTAGTGGTGTATTTGCTAGAACATTTCCCCCATGTCCTGTAAAAAGGTCTAAAATGGGCAGTAGAGGTAAAGATACAACATTATAATAATTAGTGTATTTTTTGTGTGAAATTTCTGGCTCAACAAGGCGTTTGTTGTTATGAGATTGAAAGCAAAGTCAATTTTTTTTAAATCGAGGAGGCACTCCATGGAAATGGCAGAGTGTCGTAAGGTAACCATGGCTTAGAGTCCCAGATGGGCACCCTTAAATACTAAGGAGATGTGTGCGTAATATTAATTATTGATAAAGAGCAGGCAGTATTCCAGAAGAGTAATGCAAAGATATTTTAGGAAATCCCAAATTCATGTGGTGCAAAGCGTTTGATGCTTGTTTTGAGAGTTAATGCAATGAGACACTGTTACAACACCCAAAAAGGGAAAAAAAGGCATTGATGACCCAAGTACCCTTCCTGGCAGCTGCTTTGAGGCAGTTTTTAGTAAGTTTCAAAGTTTGACTCGAATTTTACCCTTGAATCTCATACCCATAGCTAAAACAAAGGGCGTCACATGACAAAACTTGTTATTGCAATGGACATTGTGTCTAATGTGAGCATTCTCCCCCCTCAACTGTTGGGTGCAGCACTTAGCGTATATTGCCTTTGTGTAAGAAGTGTTATTGGGCAAGTGATGGTGTTGTACGCGAGCGTCCTGTCAAAATTGTTTAATAAAGTTAAAAAAACACTAATTTGCCAAATTGGCTAATGTATAGAGAAAAAAACAACTTTTATAACTTTATCTATTTTAGATAAACTGAAAATCAGATTCTTTGTGTGAATATTTCCAAATTGATAAGAAATATGATCGGTTTGTTTGTATAGTATTGATGGGATAGTTTTGGTTTGGGCAAAGATGTGCCCCAAACTTGAGGCTTAAAATTAAAATTTATTTTTTCCTTCAAAGGGGATTTTCGAAACTGAAATATTGACTTAGATTTATAGGGTCGTGTGTAAAAATCAATTTTTGTGTCAATTAAAACAAAGCTAAAACACTATTTTTCCAACTTTGGCTAAAAAGTTAAACATTTTGTTAGTACAATGTATTTACTTAAAGTGGGGGGGGGGTATTATGAAGCAAGTTCAAACTGGGAAGGTCTAAAGAATCTAAAGGAAGGATGAACAGAGAGCCCACACATACCCATGAAAATACTGCCATTTAAGGTCAGTACTGCCCTCACTAAAACACTTACTTTACTCGTTATTTTGGCATTTTAGGTGATTTAGGCATTAACGTGTCCCACAATTGAGAAAAACAAAATCACCTATAACTTTGATCGATTTCAGATAGCTAGAGAATCACAATGTTTGTGTGAATATTCCAGGAATTAGTTAAAAAAGGGATGTTGTTTTATAGGCTTTAAAGGATCTGTTCTGATTATATCTATTTTGGGTTTTCTACTGGATATGAGTGCCTTGCACTTATACATACGCACCAGCAAGTACGTGGGAAACAAACTAGCGGTTTTAATGGTAGAAGCAAAATATATGGCAAAGCCTATTCAATACCCTGCTAATATTGATGGTTAACAATTAAATGGCATTTTGTTATATCTTGGGAATGAAAATGGATTTGAGGTCTCAAATTTCAGGACAATGAGAAAAATATGGCCAGGGGGGGAAGGTCGTATAATTTTGGCAACTATCTGTGTCAAAACAGAGTAATTGAGGTCGCAACCCATAAAGCTTTATTCCACGCGTGTTACAAAACAGCTGGCGAGAACTGTGCCTGGTTGCAGCTGCATGTATGTCTTTGCGAACTCCGTCTTTGCGTAGAGTTCGGTGAAAAGTATATAGTACGAATTTCACTAATTCAAGGGCTTTTGCCCAAAATTAAAAGAACAATACCAAGAAAATATCAATGCAACCCCGATATTGGTAGCGAAGTAATTGGGACTAGACGCATCACCATGGCATACAAAAGCGCATCTTATTATTATATTAACCTGGCTTGGCGACACGTGACTATGTCCATTCACATGGTCATGCAGTACAAAGTCAAGTTAAGTAACATGTAAATCCAGCATGTCCAGACTTCTCATTTCACGCATGCACAACTCTGGGAAAGACTTTGTATTGTGCCACCACCCTATGAATTTGGCAGCCTCAATAGGAAAACTGCAATGTTTCATCACATCCCTGCTCTGCATTTGTTGTTGAGAGTTTATTGTTTTGGGAAGATCCTGCCAATATTATATATAATATACTTAATTTATTTTTTTTTTTATATCATTTATACCTTCGCCGATTCGGCATTTGGCCAGGCAGAACCCAATATTGCTATAGTCAGGCATTAAATTCAAAGGACCCTCCACCAGAAACAGCGGGGAAATATTTAGGGAAGAAGTCCGATTTTAGAGCAGGAGGAAACCTAAGTGCTCAGGATGAAACACCTGCGAGGACGAGTATGGATCGTAACCAAATTCACATCGACACTGGCTCGACTGGGAATTGAACCCGGGCAGCATAGGTGAAAGGTAGCGACTCAACCCTCCCGCTTTTCTGTAATTAAGATGTGGCAGCATATATTCTTTCCCTTGGCCGTGTCCCTAATTAGAATGATTTGAGAACAGTTTTGTGGCAGTAGTCATAGAGTGCAATGCCCATATTTTTCTTGCCAAATTTGCTATCAAAATGCAAATGGCAAACTTTAAGATGAGGATCAATGACAGATACTGTCAATGCGAAATAAATGCATTTTGACAATAATTTGGATAGGTAGGTAGTTTAACTACTTTGTGGTTCATTCCACAAGCCAACCGTCGTCAAATTTCGTCAAATGTGAAGCAGTATTCTTTCTGTGAAGTAGAATGTTTTGGACAATTGGGTACCCAATCCCAGGTTTTATTAAAATATTAAAGTGGCATTTTCTTATCCATAGCCTCGTCCCCACGACTTTAACCTACAAAAATGTGCGATGTTTTATATCATCGGAAAACCGTTAGCCTGATTAATCCCCTTGTTGCCCAATCTTACAACACAACCTGTCGCATCTGAAATAAATTTGCAATTTTGTATTTTCTGTCCGTAAAATGGACAACTTACAGCACAGTAGCCTGGACTGACCGCAAGATTGGGATCACTCAATTGTTTGAGAATCTAAGCTTTCGACTAACAAGAATAAAACAGAAAGGTTGCAAAATCACGACTGCACCTTTAATAGTCCCCATATCCAAAGGCTTAGCCCTGCCTTTTACAGTAATTTGGTCAAGGACAAAACTCATGTTTTAAAAACATTTTGTGGTCCTTTTAAATCTGAAAACGGGAACCTTAGTTACTATAAACATAATAGCCAAATATGATTTAAATTTGTAATATGGTACATCAAGTAGCAAAATTATGCTTCTGTGAAAATGTCACTATGTATCTATTTTTGGCCCATAAGCACTTTTCGAAAACTTTACAAAATGTAAAACACAATTTTTTTAATGAATCTTCTAATCGCATGCACGCAGTAGGCAGTACTGGATCAGATCTAGGTCCCCAGATACGGACGCTCCTGACAAGGCCCGTTTATTTTGAGAGGCCGGGCCGAATTGGACCAGTCCGGGTTTCACCCTCCTAATTCCAAAACTGGCCTTGCCATTGTACCTGTACATTGTGACATCTGTACATGGGGACCGATGCTCACATGCCCTCCGAAGGATGGGATGCGTTCATGATTCATTTGCCCCAATTCCAAATGAACCTTGCACTGTCGAATACTGTGGCAACCTCCAATCAGTTTGGATATCCTGCACAGGGCGCGACGTGGAACAGGACAGGCAAAATTAATAAATGGAGGAAAGTGGTATTTAATCAATACCTGGTATACAGATCAAACCCCGAATTGAGCACCCGAATAAATCCCAGCGAGTGACCTCACCGACCCGGATTCGAACCCAGGAAATTGTGGCCAGAGGAAAAGCACCTAACCGCTCTGGCACACCTCCCACAGAGCGTTCTAGGAGGTAATAAACCAGAGTTTTAGTACCCATACCTTACCTGGGTACGAACTTGCTACCCGTCCCCACGATTTTTTTCACATGCTGGACCCGTACCCCCAGTCTCAGACCCAACCCGTACCCACAAGTCTCGTGACCCATACCCATGGTCCGACAACACCCACGGCCATTTTGTTTTTTTTTTTTTTGTTTTTTTTTTTAGGGAGGGTTTTTGTACCCGTACCCATGGTCTTGTACCCATACATGTTCCTGATCTTGTTACAAATACTACCTGTACCTTTGTAAAATTTAGAAAACAAAATCAATTACTAGCTAAGGGTATCCTTTGTTTTATTAGAGATTATTGGATTTTATGTGAGGAGTCTCCAGAGGCTGTTTTGGTAGTGTGCACACCACATGGTAAAGGTCTTTGAGAAAGTACATTTTTATGCTAGTGATAGTGCATGGGGCCCGGTGCCCAGGCCGAAAAACTGTTAATTTCCCATTTGCATTACAAAGTTCCTACCAATTATTATGAATGATTTTCCCGCCCATTTCTTATGTATTTCGTTATCCATTTTCCTCCTAATGCCCAAATTGCCTTTCCCTGGAAGAAGGATTCCTGATTTCGCCACATTTTTTTCCAGGCTGCGCGCGCCCCCTGGAAGGGACACACCCTGTGGTATGAGTGCTTTTTGTTTTTTAAATTTTTGTAATGAACTTTGTAAATGGACCATTTGCATTTTATAATGATAGCCTACTTTAGTCTGTTTATTTTTGTTTTTGTTTGGGGTATATCGATGTTGTAAGCATAATCATGTGAATGATTGAGAGGTTTTTAATAGTTTTATGTATCTGCTTGCATATGACGTCACAACTGTAGTACGTATTATCTGTTATGTAAGTTAAATATGTTTCATCCTGCACTTTTGGGACCATGCTCTTGTACAACATTGACGATTTTTAAACCCTTACAGGTGCTGTGCGATTTAATGTGTATTGTGTTCTCTACTACTTTATATGAGAGCCTGGCACTTGTACATACACCCCCTCAAGTACTGTGGAAACAAACGGCGGTTTGATGGAAGACGCAGTAATGCATGTTGCAAGCCCTATTCAATACTGTGCTAATATGATGGTTTAACCACTAAAACGGCGGTTTTGTTTTATCTTGGAATGAAATGGATTTGAGGGCCTCAATTTCAGACGGCCATTCGCGCAATGAGAAAAATCCGTCCTTTCATCTGAGTACAAAATCGCCCACTACTTTCTGGGTAAATCAGGGTGTCCCAAACACGATCGAACACGCACCTTTAATACCTGTTTAGTCAGAACCACAGGACCTAGACCTAAATCCTTAACTTATTTAAGCATGAAACAATGTACAGGTTTGGAATTAAGCCAAATGTTTAACATAAACTATGAAGCATTAAATACAGACTACATAGTCAAAATTATTGCTACTCATTTATTTTTGTTTTTGTTTTGTTTTAAGCATGTTTTTGTAAAGATATCATTACAGGAGCAAAACATGGAAATAATGTTTGGGTACAAACCTTTGACTGTAACTCAAGAATCATTGACCAGCTGATATTTAACTTAAGACACTATCAGTGATTTACTAAATCTGAAAATTTTTCTCCAAAAATCATCAAAAATACAATTCTGCTGTCTTCTACAAGTATCAGGTTCTAACAAACGTTACATGTACAAGTGGGATTATGAGACAAAAGCCCAATCTAAGGACAAATTGGATTTAGTTAGTTATTATGGAAACTTAAAGCAAAAATACCAAGCACATTTTTTGAAGAGCACCCACAATTCTGAGATTTTGCACAGTTGCATGGGTAATTGGCTAACCTGTGATGGTAGAGCTCGAATTTGTCTATGAATCGCAAAGAAGTAATTTTGTATTAGGATAATTATTGATAAGTGGTTGCTGGAAAGTCTTTCAATATGAAATAGGTGGGAAATAGTGCCATGTACGTTTCTACGCTTATCGATTGTTCCAGTTGGTTCAGGCAAGTCAAGTTAGAGGTCATATTGATGAGGTGGTACTATTTCTCAATTGTCGTACAGAATTTGGCTTTTCCAGTTCAGCCGTTAAATTACAATGGAGGATTGCAGATTTCTAATTACAAAATCGCTTCTTTTACAATACGCACTTTGAGCATTACCATCGCAGGTATATTTTGCTAGACAATGACCAGCACTCCTTTGCAAACATTTCAAATTTTGAAAATTGGGAGCGCGCACCACCATACCAAATTTCATACGTTAAAGCACGGCAAGTCAACTTTTTCAACTTTTAATTAATTACCCGATACAACCCTTGATGACCGTTGACCCCAAAATGACCCCCAAAAACATGACCACAAAACTCGTACGGCAAAAATTCAACCACCATACCAAAACTCGATCCATACATAAAGCACGGCCAAGTTACCCAATAATGACCCTGATGACCTTGACCCCAAAATGACCCCTCAAAACATGACCCACAGAAACTCGTACCGCAAAGTCGACCACCATACTAACATTCATATCAAAGCACGGCCAAGTTACCCAATATCGACCCTTGGATGACCTTTGACCGCAAAACACCATGAAATGTGCCATAACCCTCGTACAGTGAAGCTCTACCACAATATTAAAATTCATATCCATACGTTAAAGCACGGCCAGGTAACCTATAACGACCCTTTGACCCCTTTGAAATGTGACCACAAGAACCTTCCGTTACGTCGGAACTCTACCACCCTAATACCAAAATTCATATCCGTATGTTAAGTACGGCAAAACGCATAGCCGGACAAACAAAGTTTTAAAGCACGCCAGTCCACACCTTTGTAAAACAACCGCAACAATGCAGTGTGCTTACTTTTTGTTGACATGATTTATCATGAATTCCCAATGCACGAACCCTTTTTCATTCATTTTTCTGAATTGAGCACGTCAATTGGACTGACTCACTTACTATATATCCCCCGTCACAATTGCCACTTTCTGAAATCGGCGTCTACATACGTATGTGAGAGTTGCTGTGTGTGTAACGCGCAGACTATGCATTTCCTGTACACGTTGTCATGGTTCTGCCTGCGGGAATGCTGGCGTAGTCTTGATGCGGGAACAGGAATTATGACGGAGAGTATACTGTGATTTTCATATTTTTTCACCCTCATATTTAACCATTTTTTTAAATAATAACACATTAAACAAACCAAGTCCATGGGCCATGTGACAAGACTATCATTGTCGATTTAATTACCACTTGCACACATTCCCAAGTGGATTGATTTGTGATTTTCCTCGTGATTAAAATTTCATTCATTTACAGCATTTAAAATTTCATTACATCCCATATGTGCATTTACTTTTGTAAGCTCACCTCACAATCCTCCTATCCCACCCAATTCACGGCCAGTTGACTTGTAACAGCTTGTACATGTAATACCGGAAGAAATTCAACAACCGCGACCGACGGCGACATGCCATGCAACAATAAACTGTTTTGTGATTTGCTCGTGCCATCTGTCCATTTTTTACATACTGCCGGGCCCTTTGACGAGAAACTCAATAAAGCAGATAGGAAATTAAAGCACAGATAGAATAAAGCTAGCAATCACGATCAAATTTTGCCATGCATTTTGTGCATAAATACATCAACAGCCTGAGCCAGTCACTCAGCTGACTCTCGTCTGTTTACTTCTTGTATCACGCTCTGTAACAGCTTCGGTAGATGGATTTCGTTATGCTTTACTCATTTGAGTGTGGCTTCATGTGTATGTGTAAGAGTCGTTGCAACTGTAAATTCAAAATGATCCAGACCGTTGGGGATTTTTTGAAAACCCCGCGAAACTGGAAAAATCAAGGCTTTTTATTCAAAATCCTCTCGGGGAACCATTTGGTTCGCCTAATTTTTGTACTTAAAAATTGATTATCTTCCCTCTCATACCAAATTTATGTTGGTTCATCGAGCAGAAAAAATGCAATTCATCAGGCAAATATCCCTAAATTTCCGTCTTGGCCCATTGACTTTGCGTGAAGGCCGCAACCGCTAAATCCCAATTTTAGTATCGAACATTATATGTCCTTCCCCCCCTGAATATGGCCTTTCATCTGATATCAAAATCGATACTACTTCCGGGTAAATCGGGAGGTTATGGGGGGGCGGGGCTGGGGTACCCAAAGATGATCGGAACACACACCTTTAAGTGTGGTAGTTTTACAGGCTATTAAATTATCAAAACATCTCTTCTGCTTGTAATAAAATACCACCACTTGCAATTTTGTAAAAAAAATTCAGAGCAAAGCTTTGAATTAAAAATTCCAAATGGAAAGTAGAGCTTCAACTTTTCACACAGGTTACAAGAAATCCCACAGTAACACATCCCAAGTTATGCTCTCAATACTGTCACATTATCTGTCGGACGGAAACATTACCCAGATGTACAGCCTAATACTTGGCTTAATCATGTGTGTGTATGTGTGGTTCACATTACACCTTCAGTGGCTTTTCAGAAAAATATTGCATGGTTCTTTTGGAAAGGAGGTTGATACTACTCGCCAGGTAATTGACACACATAACTTGACCCTCTTATGCACTGCAATTGATGCTGTATCAGTTGTAAATAATCAGGTACCATTAGGTATTTTCTCCCAACTGGGATCAGCTGGGCACAAAAATTTTGGGCTCAAGAGGCCAAGACCTACTTCAAGAGAGAAATATAGTGAAGAGCGAGAGAGAGAGAAGAGAAACATTTTTGCAGCACAACCTTTTAATCGCAATTGAGCAACGTTCCAAATTTGAACTTCCCTGTTGTAGTAAAATAAATAGGTGATAATACTTTTCAACAAGATGGATCACTTTAAAAAATTTGACATCCCTCCTTAAGGCAATCATTTTTGTGGCACTTAAAAATCACATTCCAGGATTCCCTCTCATCAGGGTTGTTTACAGTTAATCATCGAAGCCCCCTTCTGTACTCCGAGATTGTCTAATGTCGCGCGCTTCCTGGTGGATCAGCAAGAAAAATGCACTCATTCAGCTGACATTAAAGGCGTCAATTGCGTCAGCATATCTGTGATTTGGTATAGAGCTATACACCAAGGATTTCTGTATTTTTTTTTTTATGGACATCCTACTCTTGTTAAGTGAAAGAAATCTCTATTGCACCTTTAATGTCTTTACCGTACTTACCGTGCTCTGTCCAATAATTACTTGATATGCTCAACAAAATCCTGTCAGGCAGGGCCGTTTAGGAATAATTGGCTTACATAACTTGGTGCAGGCTGATGTACACATTTGAAGCCAGGTCCGTTTTCGAAACTCATTATTAAATCTACGGCATACATGCCATGCTTGATGGAACATTTATTAAAGCACTGTTAGCTGGGTATGAAGATTATTAAATGTTGGACATAACGCATGAGTTAGTAATACACGTAGAGTTACATATGAGTTTCACCACGGACCCCATACATGACCATTACCATACAAGTACTCTAATCTGCCAATAGTGCCAGTGCATTGGTGTGTGTAGGCTGTGTATATCATGATCATGTTTCACTGCTTGACATACTGGTTTTGCAGTCCAGTTCGGAATCTGCTGTAGCCTGCAAATATCAGCCTTTTTGTAAACCCCTAAGCAACTGTCTGTTATATTTGAGAGCACTAAGTACCACCTTGTTTGTTCTACTGACAAGCCAACCCATAAAATAAACCTATGCTGAAAATTCCAATTGATTTTAAAGTGGGATGGCCCGATTTAAAGGATATGAAGTTTTTCGTCTGATGATGACCTTCACTCCAAAACCCCAACTGTAAAGTTTTCGCGCCGATATTATCAAATCCGTTTTGATGCGTGACCTAAAACTGGAATTTGTAAGCCCCATACTTTGTAAAATTAATAATTGGTCAACCAAAATGGGACACATTTCCGCTCATAACTCCAAAACCAAACATCCTTTGGGCTTCGTAGAACTTTACAGGGGTAAATGAGAAAAATAGTAGCTTTCTTCTTCTGACACCAAAATGTTGACCACTTCCGGTAAAATCTGGGGTTTTCTGGGGACGAGGCCATAGCGATCGGGCCATGGACCTTTAATGCTCTATTTTATGATGTTAGGGATTATTTTAATTGTATATTTCAGATCCATTCCAGATTCCATATGGTGGGATAAAGGTGGCACGTTATTACACAGTAGAAAAAGTTTTGCAGACTGAGATTCTTGATATCTGTTTGAATTGTATGAATTGCATCTTTGATTGCATTTTCTAACACAAAATATGGACCAGACAGTGCCATTTTTTTAAAATTTGAACTTAGCCCAACACTTTTTCCACACACACTTTTAATCAGAGTGCCAGACAAGATCATTTTAGTGGTGTGGAATCTTCCATAAACAATTCAAGATTGGGTAGTAACTTATTTAATCAACATCAACACACCAATTGCAACATAAACAACATTGACCCAACAGGGCTTTTCAACCGACTGTAAAACTTTTGTTGACAAACATGCCTAACCAATTTGATGCACAGGGCAGGTTTTAAGGTGGTGTGCAAAGGCCCTAACACTGGACTCTGGACTAACTGAATTTTAAGCTGCCATTGGATAAGTGGCGCTGCAGTTCGATTTCATTTTTTAGTACAAAGTGGGAAGCTTCACTTACCTATTTGTGAATCCCTGACCAGTATGGCTCCTCTGTACAAGGGACTGACTTTAACACATAAAAATAACCATACCCCAAAACAGATCTGACATTATGAGCTAAAACAATCCAAGTAATTTGTAGGATAACTTAAATTTGTCGTAACTTTAATCAACGATTGTGTATATTACATGATAGCACAAGACTGTACTCAATTGAAAATAAAAACGCTGAATGTCACAGACCAGTCAAACGGGTGTATGCCATGGGAATCAACTCCGGCAAGTGTTATCAATTGTGTTAGATGCAATTTCTGTCGTCTGCTGAGTAAAATTTCACTGGAGGTCATTTTATTAAAAAAAAAAAATCATTCTGTTTTTCCACTAAGGGTTAACTGATTTGTACCCTGGATCTGAGCACTTTGTAACACATCTCAATACAAAAGGTTTGAGTGATTAAATATGACAGACAACCAGAACCCCGAACGTGCTTCTTAAGTGCTGCAAGTGTGCCTGAAGGAGAGTCCAGACAAAGATTTAACCGGGGTCCAATTTGCTAAATGATCCAATCATGGTTGAAAGCCACCATTTTATGTGTGCCTAACCATAGTTCAGAGTATAGTTTTGTAATATGAACAACCTCAAGTTTCAGAATTATAGGCTAAAGACAGCAAAAATCAATAATAAGGGTCATTTTCAGTTTGTACAGGGGGTCAAATTTAAAATTGCTCCTATTGGATAAAAAATGGTGCAAAATTATTGGTGTAGTCATAGGATAAAATAAGGAATATAGTTTTGACTTTCTTAATGCTTATTTCCGATGTAAGGGGCCACAGAGGTCAACGTCCATTGCATTCATGGGGCTTGATCTTGTTACCCCCCCTACTTTCTTAAGCAAGCTTTGAGACACTCCAAACTATTCATTAATTTCTCCTATGACTCCACCATAATTTAGGCATCATTTTTTATCAAATCTGAGCAATTTTAAAATTTTGACCCTGTAAACAACGAAATTGACCCTTTTTAATTGATTTTTGTTTGTTTTTATCCTATAACTCTTTAACTTTACGTTATAGATATTACAAACTATCCCTTTTCTGAATCCTTTATGGTTAACACAGACATGGTGTGCTTTTCAACATGATGGATCATTTACAAATTTGAAACCCCTGTAACAAACGTTGTGTTGGCCCCCTCCCCTTAAGGCAGCACTTGCGGCACTTAAGATCACGTTTCAGGGGTTTCCGTCAGTCTGTCAGTCATATTTAATCACTCAAACCTTTTGTCTTGAGATGTGTTACCAATGTGTGCGAGCTCCCGGGTTTTGGGCTTAATCATTTAGTTGAGGACTAATTATTTAAAAAATGTACAACCATGCAAAAATATTAATTTTGAAAATCTTGAGTCCCACTATTTTTCAATGTGTCAGTGTCCTCTTTAAAGAGTATCAAGCATTAGTGCTGTAATCGATAAGTTTTTGTGTATCGATCTGTTGGAAGACAAATTCCACATGTCCGATAACATTATCGATAATCCATATTTAAAATAAACCACGTTGCTCCTATTCCCTTGTACAAACTGCACTAATCGACGACATCCCAATCACTGTGTGCCCACCGCCTTGTAACAACAATTTGTTAGAGTCAGTGTTATATAATGCACAAGGCATGTTATTTCACACAACAGTGACCCATAATATAGGATGCGTTGGGCAAACCTAGCTTCCTTGGTTTTTAAATTACTTCCAATTTGTCATATAAATATAGCAATTATATCGGGCACTGGACAACCCGGTTGAATTTACTAAAATCCTCGCTAATCACTGGACTGCTCATTCATAATAAAGTCCTTTGAAGTGTGCCGCCGTAACCATGTGTAGCCAAGCAAAAAATCTTTCTCGTCCCATAAATTAACGCTCATCCAATCGGCAAATGGAACCATGATCTGTGGACTCCATCTGAAACACATCGTTGTCCCTTTGATGCCAGAAAATGTCAGTCATAACCGAGAACGTCTTCCGTGCATCTGTAACAAAAACCCTATGGAGAAGTTGATGCACTGAAATGGCGCTGTAAATTTACACACAACTTCCCTAACAATTTCTTTTCTTTTCACCACCCAAGTTCCCAAATAAAAAACTCATTAGATTTTTATTAGCAATATGTTTTTTTTCCAAATGAAGCTGTGTTTTTCGTAAATCCGTAAGTGATATGTGAAGTCTACACAAAGCCGACTGTTTTTCACACTGCTACAAGTTTACAGCTTACGCTAATCTAAATTGCAATTGCAATGCATGTCACGTTAGTGGAATTGAACTCCGAAATGTCTCTGTCACTGTCTCTGTCATGTTTGTGTGCCTAATTGAGTCAAAACATAAGAATTCGTTCTTCAAAGTTTCGGCGTGCCTATGTTTTTTCAGTGATGTTATACTGATTGGGACCGATAAATTAAAATAATCAGCGGAAGAATAGGCCTTTCATTGTCTGATCAGTGAGTTGTCAACTTGTTTGTATATTGCCTTTGATGTCGTTTAATATCGATACTACCATTTTGTGTATCGACAAGTCGGAAGTTTTAAAAATATATAGCGACAATCGATACTTGCGACATCGATTACAGCACTAATCAAGATATCTTGCTGCTTTAATTGCCCTAAAGGTACAATGGTTATTTCTTTTGCAACACTAATACTACTACCATCGGGGTTATTCTTGTGTTCATAATAAACGCTTATGCTTCCTAAACATTACATCGACTATGCAGCATTTGATTTCACCTTCAAAACCCTACATATTGAAATGATCGACAATGGATGATAATGGAGGTCACAAACCCAGATAGAATTGCTTTCAAAATCTCATAAATAAAAGGTAGTGTCCATCCTGTTTGGAAGGTTTTATTGCACAACGGAATTGGACAAGCTTCCTTTGTAACTATGCACATGTGTAGATCTAAACACCAAAGGAATTCCCAGGCATTTGTAACAAGCTACTTGGAGAATCACATCAAAAGTATGAGCTTTTCGAAATCATTAAAGAAATGCAACTGCCGTGCAATTGTTTTTATTAGAACCCAGGAGTCTAGCACACATTTGTAACACATCTCAATTACAAGGTTTGAGTGATTAAATATGACAGACGACCGGAACCACCAGAACTTGATTCTTAAGTGCCGCAAGTGGTGACCTTAAGGAGAGGGGCCAAAACAAGTTGTACAGGTCAATTTTTAAATGGTATTCCATCATGTTTGAAACTCAACCCATTTTTATGTGTCTAAACCATAAGGATCAAAAAGGTAAGTTTTGGTAATATTTACAGCTTAAAGTTTCAGAGTTATATAGGCTAAAAACAGCAAAAATCATAAAAAGGGCAATCAGTTGTCGGAGTCAAATTTAAATTGCTCTCTATTTGGATAAAAAATTGTGGGCAAATTAGTGGTGGAGCTCATAGGATAAAAAAGGAATAGTTTTGAGTGTCTCAAATGCTTGCTTCAGAAAGTAGGGGGGTAAACAGATCAGCCCCATTGAAGGCAATGGACGTTGAACCTTCTGTGCCCCTACATCGAACTAAAGCATTTAAGACAGGCAAAACTATTCCTTATTTTAATCCTATGAACCCACCAATAATTTGCAGCAGTTTTTATCCACTCGAAGCAACTTTAAATTTGACCCCTTACAACTGAAATTGACCTTATTATTGATTTTTTGCTGTTTTTAGCCTAAACACTGAAACTTTGGCTTACATATTACAAACTATACCTTTTCTGAATCCTTATGGTTAGACACTAGCCAGGTTGTTGCTTTTCAACATGATTGAGCAATTTACAAATTTGACCGCCTGTACAAACTTTGTTTTGACCCTCTCCTTAAGCTCACTGCGCACTTAATAATCCGTTTCAGGGTTCCGGTCAGTCTGGTCAACATATTTAATCACTCAAAACCTTTGTACTTGATGTGTTACAATGTGTGCTAGCTCCCGGGCTATTAGGTCAATCATACTCCATACTTGTAAGTTATCTGTTGGCTTTGGTCTGATTAAGTGTTGTGAGATTGCAACCCTATTTACCCGCCTGTCTGTCTCATATAAAGATGGTTCATTTCAGAATGGAGATCACAGACATGGTTTTATTTTGGGGGGACTGGGTCCTCCCCCCCCGCCCGACCAAATTTTGCCTTTCTCCCCCCACACGACATTTTTCCTTTGTTCCTCATTTCAGTGGCGTAACCAGGGGGGACACTGTTCAACACCCTGCCCCCCCCAGAAGACCGACCCCCAAATGAACTACCTTTTGTATAGTGTCTATGGAGAAGGACCCAAGTTTGGCCCCCTCAGAAAATGGCCTTGGGCACCCCTTCTCCCCCCCCCCCCCCCCCTAATTTGCAAAGTCTGTTATACCACCTGCTCATTTTTTTTTGGTCGGTTCGCCTTACCCGACTATAGAAACCACTGCCTCAAATTGCGAAGGATCTATTCTATTCTGAAGGTCATTTCATTAAATGTTTTTTCTTTTATAAAATGATACGCACTACTATTAATTTAGGAAGTTTAGTGTTTGGTTTACTTAATGCTATGCAATTTCAGACAAAGAATAAGATCATTGCAGGTTTTAAATGGCCTTAAAAAGCCTTTCTTTGATTTTTAGTCTCTCCAAACTGGCTGGGAAAGAGGTAGATGGTTCAACGTGCAGGGATAGATAAAGGGTGAGTAACGAACCGGAAGTTATAAGAAAGAAAATGATCACGCCACGTAGAGTTACTACATAGTGAGCAAGCGGTATATGACAAGGGTGAAAGCAAAAAATTTGAAGGGATTGCCTTTTTCGCCCTAAAGTCATTCTTCAGTGAACTGGGTCATTTCAGGTTTGGTAATTTCAGGGGTGGTAATTATTGTGGTATATCTAAAGCTATTAAGACGAAGTTTTACGCAACATCTTTATTTTGAAAAGACAGGAAGATGTAACCTACATTAAATTCACAGCTTATAAGTATAACTTGGGGATTTCCCTTCACACATTTTGCGCCCATTGGGCATTTTTTCTATTTTCTTTATTTAAAATGACATGAATGTTAACCTACATTAATTCAAGTTTATAGCTGGGGATTCCGTCTAACACATTTTGGCGCCCATTGGCATTTTTTCTCTTTTCTTTATTTGAAATGACATGAGAGTTTTTAAACGTAAAAATTAAAGCTCGTAACTTAGGGATGCAGTTTTTACATATTTTGGCGCCCAACTAGGCCTCCTTTTCTATTTTCTTTATTTAAAAGCCAGGTAAGGTGTAACCTACGTTAAATTAAAGCTTATCACTGGGGATTCAGTTTTACACATTTTGCGCCCAATTGGTGCATTTTTTTCTATTTCCTTTATTGAAATGGACAGGAGAGTTTTACGTACATTAAATTAAGCTCGTAACTTAGTAATGCAGTTTTTACATATTTTGGCGCCCATTGGGCTCCTTTTCCCTATTTTCTTCTTTATTTGAATGACAGGAAGTTTACCTACGTTAAATTAAAAGCTTAGAACTTGTGGATTAATTTAACCACTTTGCGCCCAATTGGGCATTTTTTTCATATTTTCAATTATTTTGAAAATGAAGGATTAGTTTACGATATCAAATTAAAGCTCCGTAACTTAGGGATGCAGCTTTTACAACTTTTGCGCCCGTTTTAACACCTTTTGCGCCCAATTGGGCGTTTTTTCGATTTCCTTAAAATGACAGGAGAATTTTACGTACAATCAACTATAAAACATTTTTAGGATGCATTTTTTACATATTTTGGCCGCAATAGGCACTTTTCTATCTTTATTTGAATGACAGGAAGGTAACCTATGTTAAATTCAAGCTTACAACTATGTGAGGACAAAGGTCACTACCAGGTCAAAGGGCAATGGGAGATCAAGTTGCAATCTTATACTCATGAATCAAAACATTCTACTTTAAATCCGTTATAGTCTTTTAAACATGTTTTCTGTAAATTATTAAAGGCAACTTCAAAACTAAGGAAAAACCATCTACTCTATTAAATGCTTTTATTGTTGCTCTTATTTCTTGTAAATTTATGGCCTGGCGGACCCGACACAGTTTAAATTACTGTTTTCATTAGAGCTCACCTAAATGATAAGACCCAAATCAGCGTTACCTTATGGGTAAACAGAATGATTTATAATAAAATCACTCCGGAGTGATTTATTCAAACAGCCTGAGGATCATGGTGTTAAATGCAAAAGAAAACACACGCTGGAGTTGATTTGCCACAGCACCCAAACATGTTTACTGGCAAGAGACCTTTGTGGCTTTTAATCTAAACTTAGTCCAGTCTGTGATATTCATGCAACTTAAAACAACCTCTATTGATTTAAGTTATGACAGGTCCCACAAATTGAGCTAAAATCATCTGAAAATCACGGGACTGTCTTTAAGCTATTAAGGTTCCTACTATTTTATGGTATGGTCTTTTGGTACATGAAATTCAAGGTCTTGCCTTCATTGAGAGCAAAATGAAGAAAAGAAAATAGTAGAAAAAAAATTTCATAGGTTTGTGAAGAATTTGTACCAGTGCCGCTTTAAATAGGTCCACTTTGCAGGATGGTTGCTGGGTGGAGGTGAGGGTCGACAATATGTCACATTGAAATAACAAATACAACACACAGTTACCTCTTAATGGTGTTAAATGGGAAAGTTTGCTCACAGATGTCTGAAATCTTCAACACCTGAACAGAACAATTTATCAAGGGGAAACCATTTGACACCTGATCTGGGATTATTTATTTCCACCAGTTACATCCTGTACAAAATTTTACTAAAAATTTCACTGCTGGCAAACATTATACTTTTCCGGTTTTGGAAATGGAAAATTGATGGCAGCAATCCAGAGCGGTGATACACACAATCAACTGTACATACAAGGAGTTATAGCTAATTTGACAAAATATAAATGATACATCTTATGAGTGAAGTGAGTTAATTAAAATTAACGAAAACCAACACCAATTGGTCATATGTGCATTAAGATAAAAAAAACCCATTATAATCAATAATATGACGCAATATTAATACTCATGTCAATAAATTCCAATTACAACAATTATAAAAAAGATACAAATCATAACTGATGAACTCCAGATCATCACCCATCCATGTATCAAACAAGATAAACCAATTGATTGCATCACTACCACATGAAACACACATCTACAAAAAAACACATCCCTATCATTACATGATGATAAAGTTCATCACCCATCATGTATAAAAAATTCAACTTCAATAATGCGAATAAAACAATCACATCAGAACACGCAAAACACAAGATCCCTTTTAAAAAGCAAAAAAACAAGAACAAATTAACACAACACTGAAAACCAAGGGGGGGTAGGACATTGCCAACCTAAACCAGCAACAGCAATTCAAAACGGCATTCAAACTCCCGGGTGGAGGATGCTTTTTCAAAGACTTACTGGTAGGAGGGCGCTCCCGACGCATATCCGAACGGTTTACACACGACTTGACTACCGACTAGGCCTGGTCACGATATTTAAATCTAAATGACCATATTGGAAATTACACTATTTGCAGCGGGGTTAATCCAACTAACCCCGACGGATATTTGAAGTCAATTTTTTCTTACTTTAGCATGATATTACTAAATCTTTTGACAAAGGTTTTAAGAGATGATTTTTTAATGTCACTGGACCGAGACTGCCATAGTAAATGCACTAGCAGTTCCCCAAATTACCTCTGGGAAATCCCCAATGCCCAAATCCGCGCAGATCGTGTCCTACCCCCCCTCCCCCCCTCTGAAAACCAAGGCGACACAGCCAAAACAGAAAGAGACCCATATATGTTATATGAAAAAAATGTTTTAACGTATAATTCACTTAGCTTATACCCAAACTGAATACTGATTTTAAGCTAATTATACAAGTCACACTAATTGTCACATTATAATTTTAAAAACACTTTCAAATACATCATATTACAATTAAACACTCATATCACATTATGATTTTAACATTTTAAATCATACAGTGGAACACATTTATATTACAATCTAATCCTACAGAATCCTTATTTAAATACAACCCTCTGTTCAAATAACAACGATTGCCCCTTATAGTTGCCTCTTACACATGTAGGGAGACAGCGTTCCTATTTTAAACCCCGAACCCCAGGGGCCCTTTTAGTCACCATCTTTAACACATGAAGGGGAGCCATTATGCCCCAATTCTTAACCCCGAAACAGCAGGGGGTACAACTCCTTATGATCCTCTTGCAAACGAGCCATCTCAAATATGTTAAGGAATAGTTTTAAAGAATTTTATGAGAAGCTGAACATCAGTGGCATAGCCAGATGGGGGGCAAACAATGCCCCCCCGCCCGACCGCGATGTTCTGTCGGTACATAACGGTCCATCGGTACACTTTGTCTAAAAAGCTGTTGTTTTGGTGTGTGTGCATGATATGAAATACAGAGAGCTTCAGCACAATGGGTTTTAATCTGGTCAATACTACGGCTCACTACTGTCGGCGTTGACGACGATGCCCCGTCCCGTCTGCCCCTCCCCCCACCAATCTTTAGATTTTAACCAGCGATGGTAAAAAATTGGGGCAACCGCCGGGTGCACAGCGAGCCAACAAAAAATTTCGGTAAATGCCATGTCGTACATTCACAAACAAAATCCTGGCTACGCCACTGCTGAACATGGAATGCACAAAACAAAATTCCGGTTTAGTAATGTTTGATAGACTCAATCAGTACAACACCAATTGCATAAGAGTGAGAGTGATACACTGTGTAAATGTCATAACATGAACACTTGCCTTATTATTATCAATGTAGTACTTTCTATTACATAAATGTTGAATATCGTGTATTATAGCACAAGATTTTCCTGGCAACCCTTAGCTTTTATAACCGGGGGAGATGTTAGTGGATAGTCAACCGTTACAGAAATGTGTTTACACACATACTCTTCTGAACTGACATGCTTGGAATAATCCATTTCCTAAGCCACTATCAGCAGTCATTTTTTTCCAATTCAAATGCCCATTTTGTCTCTAATTGCTAGTATTAGGTCTATCACACCTTCTATTACTGTTCCTTTGTTGAACAACAGACACTAAGCATTTTAAAGCGGTCTTGAAGAAGCATTTCCATCTGTTTCTAGCCCTTAAAAGTCAGATCCTAACATTTATTAGTAAACAAACAAATAATCATTTCATGCAAATACGGCGTTAGGATTAGCCACTAACAGGGTCTGACTACAACATTTCCAATACAAACAATGGTAAACATGGATTTTGATGAAAAAATAGGGGGAGCGATTTTTGGTTTTACATTTTGAAGAAAATCGCTGATAGTGGGCTTTAATGGTATTGTTGTGGCATAAAACTATTTAGACATAAAATACACATCTCATGCGTCTTTTCTAATATTTGAAAAACAATTTTTGTATCAATTCACAGCAAACCCAGTAAAAAATCGACTTAAGTAGTCCCTGTATGGTACAATGACATCAACAACATTTCTTAATCCACCACCTTCCACTGGCCATAATCACATTCCTTTCATAACAATAGCAATGGTACGCAAATTCAAAGGCAACATACTGACGGTGCTTAGGTTGGTACATGACATCATCGTCCTAATCCCCCTTCCACCTGACATTGGAAGGTGGAACACTCAACGACACTACTTTATATGTTCGTCTTGGTCACAGTTTTGGTCCGACACTTGTAAGTCATGAATCCAATTAAAAGCTCAGTGCCTTCCCTTGACCATACTGACCTGATCCCCAATCATCCTGTGGTATATGACAAGGCTGCTGATGACCTGACACAGATACTTTGAATCGGGAAAGGATACAAGTTGCCCCCAAAAAATCCCAAAGTGTTTCCAACACTTTTACGCCATAAGCTGTGGTGGTTCTGTATATTTTCACAATTTTTTTCCAGAATGGGTGCTAAAATTTCAGCCAAAATACACAGAAAAAAACCTACTTTTAAAGCAATTTAAATTTTTCCTTTTTCTTTCCTTTGTCTAAATGAATGTAGGTCAGGCCAGGGCACTGCAACTCTACATAAAGTGTCCTGGTTGAACATGAATTTATTGTGTCAATATCATAGGCTTTTGCTTCCTACAAGCCAGCAACCCCTATAAAGCTGCCTGACGCCATAAGTTGCATGGTCAAAATTGGACGCTTTCTATTTAACTCTACAAGAAGGTTGTCCAAATTCAACCCCAATGCATCTTTCGATTGACTAATTGGCAATCAACCATATTTTTCTCATTAAAGTATTTTCACAATTACTACTACGTTGCCGGCAATAAATTGCCACAAACACAAACCAATAACCTCTTGAACTCAGTCTCATCTGGACATATTGTATGCAGTTTCAAATACCATTAACTGTTTAGAAAATATCACTTTAAATATCACATATATATGTTTTTTTCAACATTGCTTTATTTTTCCTCTACATTTGTGATGATATTCAGTTCCCTAACTTATTTGTTTTCTCTTTTTAGGCATAATATTACATTATACTTCACACCTACTTTGTATCTTGCTTATCTTCCATTACCAAGACAGTAAAGCACATGATACAGCATGGGTGCGAATTGAAAAATGTAATTATGCCCTCTTTTGTGAGAATTGAATACAATGGGGTTAATTGAAATAAATGGACAAAAGTATTCGTGAAGTCAGAGTAAGGTTTTTTTAGGGTTCTACTTAATGCATGTTTGGTTCTCTAACAGATGGTGCACATGAAAAGAGTTTTCTCAATATCTGTGTCTGGGAATATGAATATTACACAGTCCGGGCACAATGTAATGTAATGCCCTAAACATAATACTGGAAATGCCGTTTTTATTTTGCTGTAAGTCCTAAACCTAGCCATCTTTCAACATGTATGTTTTGAATAGGCATGCATCACATGGTAGTGAAGTACACAAGATCTGTCTAAAAATTGTAATCTATCCAAGAATATGTGCTATATTTAAATTACTACATGGTCAGGAACTGTATTGATTACATAATAGTGAAAAGAAATAACCACTCCTTTTTAAATCTATTTCCAATCAAATCTTCATGCAAAGCTTTTTAGGACATCCCTGTAATTTGCCTGATGTCAGCCCTTTTATAATATAAACCAGTTCACAATGTGATGAATATCCAGTCAACAGTTATGTACATGCACTCCATGACTGTTAATGTCTGACAACAAACGCCATTTGCAATCAACACCAATTCATCAGATATGTACACTAACGTGTTCATAAAAGTGAGTTATAAAATCAACCCATCGTGTCACCTCTATACTTTTCCGAAGGTATTGGCACTGAATGAGGATGTGCAGTTGCTGGAAATACAATTCCACCGCTAATGTATTGAACAATAAAGTATTCATATCAAGAAAAATCAATTCGTTGCTTAATGAAATCATTCAAGTCAACGTAAACGCATTTATAGTTACATTAACTCTCATACATTCTGACTAGGCTTCATTCATGTACAGTAGTCGAATGTTCTTGACTTTTGAGCGCCCGTGTTTACTGTGTTTTGGGATACAAATGAACACAAAGTCCTTGCACTCTCCATGTCGAACTTTAGGCCTGAGATACTATCTTATTTCATCCCTGCCCTATGTTCACCGGCCCCGATCTCTTGCCCTCCTCTCCCCTTAATTTACACTATCCAAACTTCGGTGACACGATGGTTTGAATCTACTATAATAGGGAGTTGTTGAGAAATCAATATAATATGATTTATATGTCTTACCTGAGTTTGTCACACTTCTGAGTTTATCAGCAGATGCAGACAGTTGGTAAACACACTGTCATCATCTGGCACCATGTTTGGCTTGGCCTTGAATAGTACCCCCTTGGCTAAACTTCAGTATCCTCGTTGTAAGTGGACCGGGAACTTGGTTTGCTAAGTTCCAATGTTGGACGTCTATTAGCTAAGGGATTTGGCATGGAATGCTGAATAACTCAAGAGGAGTTGAGAACACCACTGAAGAGTCCTGTAAATGGGAAAGTGATGGAATATGGATCAGTGTTAATTTTCTTGAAAAGTACACCAGAACCACTTTGCTCAGTGAAGTTTATTTGTGATTTATATTTTGGAAGCTATTTACATGTAATTTACAAAAAATATTTTCCATTTTGCTTTTGGGTAGGGACTGGATATATTTTATCCATGTGATGTCAATTTAGTCCATTTTACCTATAGGTATGTGTGTCATGAAGTTCTTTACTGTTAAATTGGGGTCAAAAACCAAACACCGTACTTTCATAGAGATTAATTCAAGTGAAAAAAGTAATCATGCAGGGAAGTATTTAAAATGTTAACTTCAGCCTCACTACTTGACCATGCGCCAATCTTGACCAATAACATATACCGTATATATGCACGGGTAACCATGAATGATAATTATTTGGTGGGGCCTCTACGAGATAAGCTGAGATGTTTCAGTGGTCAAAGGTCATTGAGATTTTGGTTAGGGGTAAGTGTAACATGTTCTCTTTTCAACACAGTCAGACTTCAATATCACAAGCACAGTTGGTGCCAGTAAGTTTGGGGCAGGGAGGGGGAAGCCCCATATGATTCAAATCATTTCAGTCAAGGTTTCTCAATACTAACCTTTTCTAGGTCAGCGTGGAAAGAATTTAGTATTCTGCCACCCCCCTATGAATTCGGCAGCATCAAACGAATAAACTGCATATTGATGGATGTGGTGCGAACTCTATTTTTTTTTAACCTGGGAGTGCGACTCCAAAGGTCACAGCTAATGAGAAGGGGTCGCACGCTAACTTTTTAAACAACTCATTTTCAAAAACTAAAAAATCTTAAAAAAAAAAACAATTCATAAAGCCAAAGGTGTTATGTTTTTGTTTAACCATCCTAATGCGAGGAACAATGTATTGTAGATTGGTGAAATGACCGAGTACAAGCATGTAGGGGGGAAATGTTGGCAAAGTGTTGGGCGTCCCCTGGATAAGCTTTAAAAGGGGGGTTGCGGGCAAGAGTTGGGAAACCCTGTTTCTAGGTTTATTTTACCAATGGCTCCAAGTTTCACACCTGCAGGGCAAAGTATGTATTTTTTTAATGTATTTTTTGCTTCTATTTATGTTTTCATAAAACTGGGATTAACTGATCTGTTAATTATTCCTTTGCAGATCATAGATGCTGGATTTTTGCCACCAAAGGTTTCACAACAATGAATTGAAAATATTGTAAATTTCATGTGTCTTCGATTACAATAAACTATTCTCAACTTAGAGTGATGCAAGTAAATGTCTTCCTTCGTCACTCCCATTACAACTCATCGGGAACTGGAACATGAGGTTCCTCCAGCCACGGCAGACAGCAGCCCACAAGACATGGGGTACCACCTAGAGAACCTGCCTGTGTTGCGAGTAAGGGGACGGGGCACTGGGGGTGGGAGAGACTACGTCCTCTTCCGCTCAGTTATGTTGCCTTGACAATGGGAAAAGACAATACATAAGTAAATTGCATTGCTGATAGTGAAAATGAGACCCGAGCATGTTTTCCATAGGAGAGGGGGCAGTAGCTTAGCCTTATCAGAAAACATGTTTTTCAGTATCAATTCTGTTTGGGCCACCTGTCATATGTCAGACCTATTTAAACTCATGACTTCCAAGCAAAATCTGGTAGAAATTTGCAGGTTGCCTTGCAACAAGGTAGTTTTTTTTTTATGTTTTTTAATTTTTGAATGTTACACTTTTTTGATGGACACAATTTTCCCATTTTGTATGTTCAAATTGTAAATTTCACCTGAAAAAAAAGTATTTTGTTGTAAAAAATTATTTTATTTTTTTCATCAAAAATTGGTTTGAAATAATAAGGACAGACAAAGAAAATCCTCTCTCACAAAGTGTAGGTCAAAAATCATCAGTTTGTTGCTAATGTAAATGTGATGGACATATTGTGTCTATAAAATATTTAACTTGCTTTTGGCACTGAGAAAAAGGGATTTTTTAGGTTAAAATTACATACTTTGACCAAAATTTAGTTTTTGGAGTGTGTCTTGCCTCAAACTTTCCAATAAAATGGTAAAAATGTGCCAAAATAATATTCGATACTTGAAATTACAATTTTTATGTAAAACTCAGGAAGTTTGGACCCCCTATCACAAACAGCCCTAAATCAATTGAGTCTCCTTTAAGATACCAACAACTTTTCAATTTCTGTATCTATTTACCGTGAAAGTTAGGCAACTGGTCTACCTGGCCCAACAATGGGGGATCTTTGTCGAGCATGAAGTAGAGGGTGCGATGGTGATAGAGAAGAACATGTGTATCTGTAATTGTCATTAGGCCAAGCATGCTGGGGTATGGATTGGTTGTAGAAGAACTGCTGCCAACCTGCGGTTACTCCCGCAAATGAACATAAAAGAAAAACAGTGTCTTATATTGCTTTTAGAACTGTTGGACAGGCTCCGCCTAGCCCTCAGGAGAATTGATCTCCAAGGGCCATGTGACTAGTCTTTTCAGTAGGTCATTTTGTATGAAGTGAAAGTTGACCTGAATTAAAAGACAGCTGGTGTCTTGAAAACAGGAGTTCTGCCCCACGTCATGATCAGAAATGGGTAATCTTGAACCAAACCGCCAAACTGACCTCTATCTTGTGACTTACCACAGAGGGTGTTTTGAGTCAATCTCAACAATGCACCAGTTTTGGGAATTTCACTCAATAGGGTCATGGATCTCACAAAAATCCTATTCTTAACACATAAAAACCCCAACTTAACGCTCATTTTAGCCCACAAAGCTTAAGCCTTAAGAATTTTTAGCATGGTATTGAAATATCTTGTCGTTCTTAAAATTTTGGAACACTTTTTTCCTTAAGTACTCGCAAGTGTGAGTACAGTACGGTATGGCACATTGCTGTCATCAGGGATGATTCCAAACAACCACAATCTGACCTCTACATAACCTGTAACCCTTAGCTTCTAAGGTACCCCTCCTTCCCACCTACTGATATTTTATCAAGTTTGAATGGTCGAAATTGGAAAACTATCAAGAAAATTGTGAGACAGTCCATAATTATCTTTGAGATTAACTCATGGAAAATTATAATATGGTTCCAATTTTTCTGTGCATTTACGGCAGTAAGAAAAAGACAAAAAGCAAGGTTAGTGGTTAGTCTCAATTCAGCCTAGTTTGGGTCCTTCTTGCATTTGCAAAGTGAGCAATTAAAACAAAATTCATAGTAATTACTAGCACCAGTCTCAATGTATCATGACATGAACCTGGATTATACTCTGCAGTAACTAATTACAATGATATGAACAAGTGACAACAAAAAGTAATGTGACTACCATATGAAAGTCATGTCATCGCCAATCTGTTTGACATACATGGGTGTGACAGTGGAAGGCCTGAAGGTGTCACAATAGTACTGATGGTAGACTCTTCCAAAACACTAATGGCGGGATGGTAACACTGACCATAGAATGCTGCGAGTGGGAAGCATGTTGGCTACCCCATGGTAAAAGTGATAGTGGTGTAAAGAGAGCCACAGGGCTGGCTGGCCTGAAGTGATACCTGAAAGCGTACACAGAATCAAATCGTGGAATTTTATTCAGTGGCAATTTATGTGTAGAAATGTGCACTGTAGGAGGTTGATTTAAAAAAGACACAAAGAAATTCAGAAAATGCACACCATTAATTTTGTTGGAAACCAGATTTTTTGTGTGCATTTAGATTTACCAATGTTAAAAAGCACTCCCGAAGTGAGTTAACACCTTAATGCCTGTCTGTATATAAGCCAAGAGTGGTAGTAATATTTATCTTGACAGTAGTTTATTTAAGCATGCCAGGCATCCCTAATCATTTATAGATGATGTGATATGGTGCTCAAACAGATGTTCCCTGATTAATATCACATGGTAACAATAGTGACCTTTGAGGGTTTCCCTTTGAAGGGCTGTACTGGTATCCTGGAACCAGTACTACCTGTCCCAGGCTTGGGTTGTTGGCGGCTAAACAGTCACCCCATTGAGTGTATAAGGACATCCAATGAGGAGGTTATCTGGTTACCCTGGTAGGACTAAAAGAAGATCTACCTACAAGGTTGTCGGCTCCTGGAGAAGCTAATGGCGGCCATCCCGCACCTTGCTACGGGCAGGCATCCGGTCAATTTCTATTGCTCCAATAAATCCTCACACGGCAGTATTGACTGTGCATGTAAGGTGAATCCGGTCATCCCCCTTTAACGGGGATAAAACCGGATTTGATTTAAAACTTTGGTTTTACTACTACTACTACATAGGCAGGACATATCATACAATAGCCCATGTCTAATCAAGCTGTGCTTTGAAAGCACATTGTCCGGTGTTATTGACTGAAACTTGACTACCAATTTTATAGGGTCTCATTAAAGCCTTACTCTAATTGATTTTTTTTACCAGACTGCGTATTGCAACAGTTACAAGTTAATTTGAGTCTTACATTATATATAAAGGCACAAATATACCGGCATACCTTGTTACTATACAAGAACATGAGTGGGCATGGCAGTGAAAATGCATCACATGTCCATAAAATTGAGTCACATTTTGCGCTGTAGACCAGCTAAATTGACCGTGATCCCATCAATTTATCCACCCACCTGTGCCTGTTCGTCATGTGCCAGTGGTCCTACCCATCTAGTCTTAACTAGCAAGCGGCGGTCTGTGCCTGGCTCTGAGAATGGTCGACTCAGTAGATTGCATAACAAATTGGCAGCCTAACAACAAACAGGTGGGGAATTTATCAAGGTAAATCAATCATCACTTCATATTATGTAAACAAAGAGTGCAGATGATACTTGGGCCTAAAAGTTATCTTAGAATATTCTGTTACTTGTTTTAGGATATCTGTTACAGGTGTTAAATTTGGATCAATCACATAAATCAAGAGAGTGTGTTAATTGTAAATGACATAAAATGAAATATTAGAAACATCTTCTGATTTGACCATGACAAAGAGAAGAAAGTGTTACAAAATATTCAAGAGTGTATTTTGTGCAGATAATTCCCTCAAACAGAAAGAAGAGATTTGACTGAAAACTTTTTTGCTATACCAAATTGCAGGGCCATCAAGAAAATTTGCAGACCCAGGATGAACACTGGAGTTACAGGCCAACCACCTGTAATTACCAATGGGCCCCTAATTGTAGGAGCCCCTAGGCCCTCGGGCCCGGGGTCAATTATCCCCTTTGACTCCCCTCAGCGTTACTGCCAAAGTGACTTACTTGTTCTCTGACCATGCTGCATTCTGATTGGTCCTGAGCATCCCAAATGCCACACCCCATAACCCTGCTGGTAGATGCTGACAGGCCATCGCCATAGTAACACAGCCTTCCTCAGTCGACGTCAGCGAAGCTGCAATACACAGACCTGCGGCTCTTACCTAAAAGTGTTCAAAAAGGTTACAAATCCAACATATAATCTTGGGTGGGACTAGTTATTGCCAAAGGAACTATTATCACCAAATGATGAATAGCTTTCATTATAATTCAACAAACATTTCAGTTTGTAACCTTAGTTCAAAATTAATACCAATCATTTCACAGTGTATAAGTGGGCCTGACTTTGAAATTCCAAAGACAGCAAATTTTCTAGGTTTCCATTTCCATACGAAGCTGCTGGTGTACCTTAGCTTTACAAAATAAAACTTACAACAAATCAAGATCACTTTAAGCCAAGAAAGCCATGACTAGAGAAGGGCAAATGTCTGATCGAAGGAGGACAATATTTGCAAGTCACAGCTGCTAAGATACCCCATTTTTAATCAAGCAAATATCTCAAAGAGATGTTGCTTTGTGTGTAAACTTGATAATTCAATTTATCAGATTGCATACATGCACATGTCTATGCACATTGCTAAATACACAGCCAGATTCTTACTCAGCGTGAAACCCACCGCTTTATGGAGCTCACTCAAATATGAAAGGGCTATCCATGCTTGTTAATGAATCTTGAAATATGCACATCCTAAATATTGTAAACCTTAATAATGATTTCAAGTCTTTAATTCAATATTTTACTTCAACTTCACGCTGATGGGTACCTTAAATGGTATGTTAAATTGTTAACTTAAAAATCAACCCTTTGTCTCCAAAACAGCGTCATTGCCATACACTCTAAACTCTTTCTGCATTTTTCTTAACAAGGATGCAAGGTACTTATTTGAGTGACCTCCCAAGGTGTACTCTTTGCTCCACCCCAAGCCATTATCAATGCAGGAATAAATAGCTAAAGACTTGTTGGCACCACAAGTCATAGTAACTACATTTTCTTATTAGTACCCATATGCAGTGTACTCTGAATTTGCTTTTTTTTGCCTTTGCTTTTGAAAGCTTAGTGACAGTGACGTTAGAATTAAGCCTCACTAAAATATCCTGACATACTTTCATGTAAAAAGGTATAACACATGTGACCAAATTGTTAAATAAATGGATAGAATTTGAAGACAATAACATTAAGGTTGACATGAGAGAACCTTCAAAGGTAATACTCCTTGTATGGGTCTACTGTACTAAGGTGGATGTAACAAGCCACATTGTGGCTTATTATATGGTACCCACACAAGTGGGTACTCTATGGGTACTCAAGCAGTACTTCAAAGGTACTCTTAAGTCTCAAAAGAATCTGGCTGTGTACATTCCAACTTGCAACCACACCTTAACTTTAACCCAGCCTTCCAGTAACCTACCTCAGGGTCCCTGTATGACCACAGATCCATGAGCCAGTCCAGACCTTTACCTTGCCTTGTGTGAAACCACTGAGACGACCAGTCCTGAGAAGAAAAAAAATGTTCATATTCACCTGTGCTCATTACCTTATTTGGGAAGGAACATGGAAAGTAATCAAGTGAGACACCTTTAAATTGACATCAACATTTTGTTTTATGAATAGTTAAAATGAGTTTGGGTTATACACGATGAGTTTTAACTTTTATCACACTCAATAGTTTTCTTCCATTCTTACCTGATCCAAGGCTCTGGCAGCCATTTCATTGGTGAGATGCTGTAGGCATAGTGTTGCATTCTTTGTAACTCCTTTACCCATGTAAGACATGGCCGTCCCTCCCCTTCCTACATGGAATGCTGTTACAACCTATATGCAATGAGAAGAGCTTAATCAGCAAAGTATGTCAATAGTAGGCTTATATTTCAATAAATTATAATCCTGATTCCAGGAAATAAGTTTAAATATTAAAAGAGCTTCAAGGTGGGAATAATACTGGATCTTAATCCTATATAGAGAGTCCCATTTGGGGACATAACTGAAAAATATTTTGTTGAAATATGACCAAAGGGTAGGCATTTTCATTGTGTTTTTATCATGCCGCAGAAATACTAAGTCATGCAAAATTTAGATGATTAATACCAAACTTCATTAAAATTGTTCATGGTAATTCAACTGTGGTCTTTTTATAGCTTACCTATTTTAACTAAGGTATTTGGAACATAGCCCACTTTTTGGTTGAGTTCCAAAATGTGGACTTCACTCACACCATTTAGTTTTATCTCCATGCAAATAGAACTCGCTATTAGATTAGGCTCCAGCCTCCCACTTTCTAGTCTTTTATTTATTTATCCTAAAAATACAGACAGAACACTTGTGTCGTCTGTCATCATAGTTTGTGAATGGGGTCAGTTTAAGGTCATATGGGGTCATCAAAGGTGAGTCTGTGTACAGTGTACACCCATGAGCCTTGGGCCAGTGGTTCCTCTGACAGAGTATGTAATAAAATTGGATTGATTCAGCCCAAATTTATTGGTCGAGCTATGAGTTGCAAAAATATTGGGCGAGACCCAGTCGAGTCCAATATTTTAAAACTCATAGCGAGACCAATAAATATTGGGCGCAAATCATCCAATTTTATCATTATCATGCGTAGGATCCGATATTATCGCGTATCGGACACCTCAAAGCATGATAATGAGGTGAATTGAACAATGGGTAAAAAAGTATGAGTCCAGGGTTAACCTCACACTCGTAGCAATCGCCCCCTTACTCCCTTCCTCCAATACATCCTCCATAATTAACCCAACCCTCCTACTCTCCTCCTCCACTTGCTTCTTCAATGTCTTCTTTGGACATCCCCTCCTCCTCAAACTCCCCACCTCGAACTCAAAAGCCCTTCTTAAAACATGCTCATCATCCTTCCTCAGCACGTGCCCATACCAATGAACACTATTCGACCTTTGCCAACCGGTCCACCACTTCTTCCAAACCCAACATCTGCATCAAGTCCTCAGTCTTCATCCCATCCATTAACTTCACACCACACATCGCTCTCATCATTGCTCTCTCTGTCCTACTAAGAATCCCCATCTCATTTCGTTCAGACACCATGTCTCACTCCCATACAGCATCACTGATCTCAGACAACTCATACACCATTTCTTTCATCTTCAAAGGATATCTTTTCCCTTGTAACAACTCCCCACATTCCCTAAATTTCACCCACCCGTACCTCACTCTAGCTGTCACAGCCACCTTGCATCCACCACCCCCACTAACCCTATCCCCCAGGGACATGAACTCCTTCACCGATTCCACCTCATCACACAATCTTTCCTCCTGTTCCACCATCCTTCCAGTTTCCAGCAAAAAGCAATGGCGAAAGTACAGAACCTTGAGGCACACCCACCTTCACCTCAAACTCCTCAGACAAATCAGACCCCACTCTATCAGATCCCAACTCTTGTCTTTGCTCCTTCATACAAACACATCACTGCTCTAACCATTGCTTCTGGTATTGCTTCAAAAAGTGAGTTAAAATTTTCCTGCATTCATACAATTTGTTTACACATCAAATTATAGAGTTACTAGTACTAACCTCTACTAGAGAGTTGAGAAGATGCTGACATAAAGACAAGCTGTCACCTTCATTCCAATCCAAACTCCAGCCACACCTACAGGTAAGTACACATATCAGTAAGATTACCACAGTAGTTGATATGTCATGTTTTTTAATTATAATGACACCTTGCATTTCTAGAAAGTTAATTACAAATACCAACACTGCATCCATGTTTATGTTATTCTTGTGTCTTTACAAAATTTCAGACCAATGACAAGGGTGGATCCAGGATTTGAAAAACATCAAAATTACCAGGGGCCTGAAAGGCTAAACTTGTCCAAAATGGGCTGATTTTGCAGAAATACAGGGAGGCGCGCGCCCCCTCCCGCCCCTTCCCTAGAACCGTGCCTGAATGATGATTTGCCCGCATCTTAGGACTAGATAGCTTGTATACAGCAGTCCAGTTTATTTCTTTACAACCCGATATCTTCTGATGCTCAGACTTTCTGGTTTGGTACAATACACCCATATCTACTTCGAACCTTCTTATTTTTCCTATCTGGAGTCCCTTTTTAAAGAAAATATCCTGTTTGCTGGCAATGAAATTCTGTTTTCACTGGATGTAAAATATAATTCAGGTCAGGTGTCCAAACTGTCGCTCTTGCTACTATTTATTTCATTCTGGTTTTGTCATAATAAATGAGACTTCAAACAGCTGCGCTCTGTAGCTGTATAAAAAAAAACCTGAGCATCTCTGTTTTTTAAAAGTCATGGAAGGTTAAATGTCTTCTGAGATAGCTTAGATGGTAGAACACTGGACTTGCAAACCAGATATTAAATTTTCATTGCCATCTCACTGTAGGATTTTAAACAAAATTTCCAAACATGTATGACTGACAGGCCCATCAATACCATTTCATTTACTTTCTAGCATATTTTTTACAAGATCTACACATTACATATATTTTTCCGAACATATATAAAGCTATGGAGCACAGCTATGGCAAGAAGGGTGTGAGCACAAACAACTTACGACAAAAATACATATACAACTTCAAAAATTACAATCATGTTCCTTCGAGGTAGCTTCGTTCAATTTCTATCACACTGTTGCCTCCTCATGCTCTACTTCTTTAAGTACTGGCGGTACTCTGCAGTAGGCACAGTACTCATCACTGAATGGATGGCTTGCCATGGACAGCTAAGGGCAAGCAAACAAGCCAAACAACAAAATTTTCTGATCTCCCTCCCGCAGCAACCAAAAACAAGCTGAACAAAAAAATACAGGAATAAGAACAAAAAATAGCACTAGACGCCACAGTTGTGTTTAGCAAACACGGGTAGATTCGCAGTGCCCCAAGGCCTCTGGGCTGTTCCCGGTTATTTCTTAGAATGGGCAGACACGCTTATTTTCGCTAATTACCAAAATTACAAACGACGCGCGGCGGACGCTGTTTTCGCACTTACCGAGGTCAACGTTCCATACTTACAAATACAAGTAATAAACTGTGTACTACGCATGTGCGTAAAAACATCACAACCGTCATAGCAACTACGAAACATGCTATAGCCATGCATTTCGAAGGCCATTTTGAAAATCGGCAAAAAACTCCGTACAATCTATGAAGCCGATAAACTTTCTGCATAAACCACGTGCCTAATGAGTCTGGGATATAAAATGAACATTTTTATGAGGGGCCCCTTGGCGAAATCAACGAGAAAGGCATTTTCGTGCCGTAAGTTTTATTGTATGGGCTTGGGCGGTAACATCAAGCGGTCAACCAGTGAGCTCGGCCGATTCAAGCTGGATGTCCGACCTCTAGCTGTTATTACTCCAACTCTGTGGTGCCCCTGTACCCTTGACCTTTGACCTCTAGGAATGAGATACGATAAAGGGCACATCAACTGCCCAGGGGTTTTTACAGTAAACAGTTGGGCTTTGAGACTGCTCTGGTTCTCGACTTATGGGCGGCCCCCTATATTTTCACGGTTTCCCCCCTGTAGCCCTTGAACTTTGACCTCTGGGATCAAGATACCCAAAATGTACACCAGGGACCCAAGGGCTATAAGCCCACCAGGTTTGAGCTCTGAGGCTGCTCTGGTTCTTGAGTTATGGATGGCCCCTACATTTTCATGTTTGGCCCCCCTTGAACTTTGACCACTGGGATCGAGATACCAAAAAGGCACATCAGGGGACCAAGGGCTATAAGGCTGCACAATTTGGGCCCTGAAGCTGCTGTGGTTCTTGAGTTATAGGTATCCTTATATTTTCAAAAATTGGGCCCCTGTAGCCTCTGACTTTTTACCGATGGGGTCGAGAAACCCAACAGGCACACTCAGGGGCCCAGGGGGCTATAAGCCTACCAGGTATGGGCACCGAGTCTGCTATGGTTCTTGAGGTATGAGTGTCCGTTTGCAAGCGCCTTGAGAAGAAGAAGGAGGAGGAGGACACTTAAAAGCTAAGCACAATATATTCGCACGTTACACATGCGAATATAAATAGAGAAGAGTAAGCAATGAGCAAAAAAAAATCCAAATTGCGCTAAAAGATGAGTTGTGAGTCCCATTTTTGAAACCAGCAAGGGAGAGGTGCAGGACGGAAAACGGATGTGACTGTAAAGATCATTCAATGTTAGGAGCACAGAAAGAAATGCTTTGGAAGCAGCAGAGTGAAGAGCAGATTGAAGTGATGAGAGGGTTTTGATACAATAAAGCAAAAGTGGTGTCTGGAGCAGATCTTAAGCCCTCATGACCAATGTGTTATAACTCATAAGCATGAGGTTAACTACTCAGGAGCAAAACCAGCCAAGATACTTGTAAACATCAACCATTACTTTAAAGAGGGATGCTGTCTTGTTATGGTATCATTCAAAATAACTGGGTATGGTCTAAACCTGCTTCCTGTAATCCATCTTATTAAATGTCATGGATACTCTTGTTAAAAAAACATGCTTGTTGGCTCTTATGTGTGTGTGTATATACACGTGTGTGTAAAAAAAAAACCATAATAAGATTTGTTTATATTTAAACCTTTGCATTTATGTCATCATTTTAATTTTTCTTTAAAGGATGAAAAAGTAACTAGAATGCGTATTTGACCAACGATAACCTTACACTGCATTTGGTTTGATTAAAATTTAATAAAGTCAGGTGTTGTAGTTATCTTTTAAATTTAAATACACTTAATGAGGAAACACGAGGTGTAATTATCGTGTCAACATGCATGATAAGGTCGGCTTTCTAGCGGGGCAGTTGTTTCAACCGGCCCTTGCAGGGCCACTAACCAATGAATCTTCAAGTATATGACGTGATAATAGTAATAACACACCACATAAACCTCATACTATAGATTTCGCCCTATGTTTTATATATTACATTCAGTAATTATTAAGATAACAAGCTTGGTATAAATTATAATAAATAAATTATAGATTATACATGCATTTTTTATCTTTAATATGATTAGGTTTAGGCATGTTGTAATTACTGAATTTTCACGCCAAGAAGCCGACCATTCACGGTGGCTGATACCCTAACTCTGTGCGTATAGTACGGGGGGTGGGGGCGGGTGCGGGGGTGGGGTTGAGGTGGTGCACGGCTGCACCGTGTCTCTGATAAGATGTTGAGACGGGTCTCCCTGCCCTAGAAAATCCGACCGTATCTGAACATTAGGTGTATTTAAAATACAAAGATAACCACAACACATGAATTTATGATTTTAATAAAAACAGAATGCATGTAAGGTTTATCTTTGTTAGAATACGAATTATATTTTAGTTTTATCCTTTAAAGACAAATAAAATGTGTGACATAAATGCAAAGGTTGTTAAACATATAAAACAAAATCTTTTATGGTTTTTACAACCGTGTGTAATGCACCACACAATAAGATCTCAACAGCATGTTGTTAACAAGATTACTGGTTTAGACCAGTACACCATTTATTTTAATATATGCCCAACTGGAGCTGGCTGAAGAAGTGGAGAAGCATGGTTGTGTTTGCGGCTTGAAAGATGAGTTTGCATGCCCAGTTCTGAAGTGTTTGAAGGTAGTATACAAGGGTGGATTGGAGCCCAACAGAGAATATGCACTAATCCAAATAAAAAACAAGGCGAACTCTTATTTATGCGATTGGAGTAACATAGTCCCCACCGAATATACGCGTCCACTAAGTGACGGACTAAAACTGCACCAGTTGCACCCAATTAGACTCATCAAAAATAATTGACAAAAAAAAGAGTTACCTTGTGTAAAATTGACCTCAAGAATCTTGTGAAATTCATCATGCAAAATCCCTGAAAAATTCCACTAAATTTAGTAAAAATATGATAATTTATTCAATTTGGACAAACACGATTTAAAAAATCATGTGTGACCACATTTTATATTTGGGCGGATCCATATGAGAAATGGAAAGGGGCGAAAACCAAATTTTATGTACTTTCACATTTTCCAAGGAAATGTAAACAGGTTGGAACCAAAAGAATGAACAACTTGTGAACAACCAGAATTAAAAAAAAACTTTCAATGAAACACATGGGTTACTATACATATGTTTAATAACTTTGTTGTGGTTACTTTGCCCCCCCCACCCCTAGCAATTATGATGATATTGCATATTAATGATTCATTTGCAGCATATTTAAATTACCCAAAATTAATCAGGTTGAGAACTCCTCAGCCCACTTCCTTCCACCAGTTACATTCATTATACGCCTTGCGGAACTCCAGAAAACAACTTGTTACACAAGCATTGCAGGAAATTTTCATAAACAAGGCGAACTTCGTATTTACGCCGATGCGGTAAATAAAATATGTCCCCGCTGAATGTCGCGATCACAACATGCGATAAAATGCCAATACAACACCCTACCCCTCCCAAAAAACCCAGGCAACCCCAATCTCATCCCCACACCCGCAAAACCCCCCCCTCCCCAACACACTCGCAACATCCCCCTAAAAACCCTGACACACCCACCCCCCTCCCCAACACCCCACCAAATCCCCAAAACCCTATACCAACCCAAACACTCTGCAACACCCACCCACCCCCTCCCCAAACCCCGCAATACCTAACCCCCTCCCCAACACCGCACCCCCTCCCTATGGGATAGTATAGTCTCATGTAGCGAAGGAATTGGCCCATCCGATGAACCGTTTCAGGGAGACAGCAATTACGCATATTAATTAGCCATTGCATATAAGACGTGGCCGAATATTAATACTTTCAATTGCAATAAAGCTATGCCATGATGGACGCTTTCATCCAGCGCAGGAATTTTGAGTATCCGATGTAGAGTGTCAAAAATATAGCAATACGGTGATTTCTCATATTATGAGATCATTTGCATACTCAATGTGCCCGAAATACGCCCCAACTGTAATCAGGTCGAAAACTCTTCAGCCCGCTTCCTTCCACCAAGTTAACATCAGTATCTGCCTTACGGAACCCAGAACTTGTGAAACAGGCCTGCAGGAAATTTTCATATAAATTAGATACTAATTAGCATATTTTACGACCAAAATCTAAACAGTTCAAAAATCACCACACGCTCCTTTCCACAACGTTACATCATTGTCGCCTTACGGAACTCCGATAAATCGTATTAGACAAGTGGGTTAATTTTTATCACGGAAGAACGGACGGACGAACGGCGGACGAAAGGGACGGACGAACGGCGAACCGGCGCTGCTCATTTATATCCCCGTTACGAACTCGTCGGCGGGGACAATTTAGGATACTAAAGTAAAAATTTACACCAAAAAAATTTAATAAGGTCGAGAACTAATCAACCTGTTCTTTCCACCAAGTGACTCATCGTAGCCCTCACGGAACTCCAGTAAAAAATCGTACACAATATGGCCCAATGTGACAATTTTCTGTGCAATAGCGACCTTTCCCTTGACCTATTTTTTCCCGTACCCCCTGGACAGACCCACGGGAGGACCCTGGGGGTAAGGATTACTGGTAGAAGAGGTTGTTTTTCCCCTCCTACAAATATACACAAGTTGGCACTCTAGGCTTGTCCAGAAAAAAGATATGTCCAATGTTCCAGGGTTAACATTTTTAATCACGGACAGACATACGACATACAGACATACGGACACACGGACGGAGCCCATTTGATAGTCCCCCTCCCGACTTCGTTCGGGGGGACAATAATACTTACCTGGCAGTCACATGAAACCAAACAGTGCAGGGTCCCTTCCAGCGGGGGTAGATCATTAAAAATGAAAGCATCCGTCATGTTCAGGCTTGTCAACAGTCCATGAGTCAGACCTCCACCAGATATCGGCCTTTGTTCCCTTGAGCAAGAAATCGTATTTTCTAACTTATCATTTTGGCATGTGTAGGTTGTGTAGGAAAGAGAGTCACCCAAAATTATAAATTCCAAAGTTCAGACAAACCAGATTTGCTTTTGATGTCTAAGCATATATTATGTGTAGTACACTATTTCCATTGTATATTGTAAGCTTGGGGCTTGGGCTCACAGAATAATAAAATGGGTTTATTATTACCCAGTGATATTGAAAAATAGTTATTTAAAGGTGCTTGTTCCGATTATCTTGGGGACCCTTGGGGAGTATTATCAATTTTGGTATCAGATGAAGACTGTATTTTTTCATGGTTCGTCCTCATTAAAAGTTCAGCTTTTTGCCCAATACCGTTCTTTCCAAAGATACAGACAAAAAACTGCCGTTTTAATGGTTAACCATCAATATTAGCAGAGTAGTGAATAGTGCATTGCTTCTACTATTAAAACTGCAAGTTTGTTTCACACAATACTTGGTGGTAAGTGTATGCGAGTACAAGGCTTTCACATCAGGTAGAGAATAAGATAAACATAAATTGGAACAAGCACCTTAACAATTTACTGTCGATACAAAATATCAAGTTTTGTACTGTCTTGAAAAAGAAAAAAATCAGGGTTTATTGTGTAAAACAGGTGTCTGGATCAAATGTTTACTGAAATGTCAAATTCACTGGTATTATTGAAAATCAGGGTTTACTGTTAATGCAGGATATCCATCTTTGTGTTGCTTGCAGAAAAATATAGGTTTAGTGTTAGTGAACAAGATTGGCTAGACGGCTTGTTGATAAGCACACTGCAGAAAGGTAACAATCAAGGGCAGCAAAACATGAGAGTTTGGGTGGTTTCCATTAAATAAATTAATGCTAGGTGTCTGGATGTTCTGTAAACACATACCATTATAACCAGCATTTGAAATAAGGTGGGGTCTTCTGGAGCAAGTGCCAGAAACAAACAAAAAAGTCAACGCTGGCCTGCTTTCCTCTGCACATATTTCAACTATACTCTGTTCGTTCTCAAGTTCAAGGGTGAAGTAATGATGAGATTCTGCATTCGATTGTGTCGCCTTGATTCGCATGCGTAAATGTTACAATTCCGATGTTAGGGTGCGCTTCTTGGGCAAGATAACGAACACGCGCAGTGACGTCACCCTAGAACTTGAGCTCGAACAGAGTATAGCTAATTCTCAATCAGCAAAATTTCACAGGGAGGTCTGACATTTCAATGGAATTTGCAGATGTACTTTATAATTCTTTGTCAAATGAAAACAGAAATTTATACAAACCTATCTTTTTGCATATTTATAATGCAAAATAAAAAATAGAAAGATTTAATATTCTTCTACTGTCCACGATAGAAAATGTAAGCATACTTCTCTATATGGCCAATCAGGACAGCATACATGTTCAAAAACTATTATTTTCTACTTTCTCCCTAAAAATATTCTCAGCAGGTGTTTTACAATTGATCAACTGCAAATTCAGGGAAAACTATCCTCAGAAAATCCTTGTGTCTTTTTAGCTTCATTTGGTGCACACAATCTACAGATTGGGAGTTTGAGCTGAATTTGGAAAATAAATCATAACGCTAAACCCAATACATTTGAGTTATCAGAACAAGACAGATAACAAAACTTGTGCATGAGCTGAGCGAAACCAAGTCTTTGAGAAAGACTAACACTCCCTCTCGTCATTCATTTTGAATTAAATACAGAAATGTCTTTGGTGGTATTGAAATAACCCATTAACATTACTCAATTAGACTGGTAGCTTGCTAAATATTTCAAAGGCAAGTAATTTTTCATTGAATTTTCACCAAAGGCCTACTTACCACGCATCTTTCAAAGGCAAACATCGTACAAACGTACAGAAGAATGTTAGCAATTGTTTGTGCAAAACTCTGTGCGGTGAGCCTTCCTCATCAGTCCTTCTCCCCTGCCTTCCTGCATCCTCCACCCCCTGGGAGGGTGCTCCCTGGTGGTTGGCAGCATAGTTGCTCAGCAGTGTCATCAGAACAGACTTGGTCCCACAGGAGATATGCCCCAACCAATCAAGTAGGTCATCGGGGACAAATTTCAGGGATCGCATCAGATTGGTCAGGAAGCGTAACACTTCAGAGAGGAGTAATTTGTCGTCAGAATTGGCAGGGATTACCTCGACAAATCTATTGGTAGATGCATGAGCAAAAATGAGAGAAAGTAAATTTGATTAAATTTTGACTATTGTTGACTTTACAGATGGGGTTTTGAGGTGAAGGCAATTCTGTCAAGATGAAAACTTTATATACTTGAATCTGACCATTCCCCCTTTAAGCTAGATCTTTTATACAAAAAATGCTTGGGAATTTCTATCATTTTGATAGAAATCATTGCTCTGAAACTTTCCCAGTGCACATCATAGCTGTTTGATCCCCTGCAAATCATCTCTTTTATTTTTAGAGCAATTTTAAGCAATGGCGACACAATTTTGACAACTGATAAAATTAGAGACATACATGAGCTATTACCTCTGCAAATATCAGAAAAAGCAATTGTGGGAATCTTGCTATATAGACCTACAAAGTTAAGGATTTGTATGTTATAGTACCCTCCATATGTCAATTAACCATAGAGAGATGTGTTAAAACAAGATTTTTAAGAAAAATCATATTTGCCCACAGTGAAATTTCGTAACATTTACAAAGGATGAAGTCGGTGGTATAAATTGTCCAAATTAGTTGTCAAAAGTGTGTCGCCGTTAACATTTTTTGTTTTATTCTGGTTTTGTCATAATAAACGGGACTTTCAAACACCTGTGACTATTATAAAAAAAAAAAAAAAAAAAATAAAAACATGTGGCATTAATTACATAAACACCTTTCGATCCACTTTGCGCCACCTACTTGTATACAGAAATAAGCACATGATACAGAGTTAGGTACCAAGGATATAATGTAGTTCGCCCTTTGTTATTATTTCAAAATAGATCAAATCTGTATATGAAGGACAGAAAAAATCCTTAAATTTGCATTAAATTCAAATTCTCTTAGATACCACCCCAGGCCCCTCATGCAAAGAAGAAACAAACAAACTAGCATCTGACATAAATCTACCTTCTGAGAACATCTTTCCAATCCAGCAATAAGAACTGACCAGCTGGGATACGCGTAATGTCAACTGATTGAGGCACAAAATAAAAAGGCCTGTGTGAGCACAATGAGAGATGGCTAGGGACCAGCTTTGCCTGGTGATGAGGAGCTAGCCTGTGTGATTTCCTGTTTAGAGACGATTCAGCTATACGGATGGTGATTGTGGATGGACTAGCGGTCAGTTGTACTGAGATCAAGTGTAGTACTATAACATTTAAGAATGACAAAGGAAATAAAAAGAAGAAAAAATATTCACAGCAAATATAAACCATGCAATGTTTAATAGGAGGGTAACAGTTTTGTCCTGGACTTGTAATATAGGCAACAATTACTTAGTTTCTTTCCATTACATGTTTTACAAAAAGAAAACTAGCCAGGGTTCCGGTTCCACCAAACATTCCACCAAAGGGGAAAAAGTCTGATTGCCAATTTTTAATAAAAAGTTTCAGTTTCAGTTTACTTTTCACCAAACATACATAAAAAATCAAAGCATTAACGAAAGATGGTGGGGAGAAAAATAAGAGAGCACAGCTCGAAATAATAATGGTCACCCAAAAATATACAGCTAATCAATAATAAATCCCTAAACGACCAGAGGTGACAATGACAATACCAAAAAAAGGACAGGCAGTATGAGGGTGAAAACAGGACTAGACAGGACAAGACGTAGACGTAAAAGCGTGCAGGCAGTGCGATGAATCAATTCAGATATGGCAAATGAGAAAAGGGATGTGTTTACAAATTAAAGGTGCTGTGTGCCCCCCGATTTATGTGCACTGCGCTCTCCACCCGACATGAGAGGAACGGCAACCTGCACAACACCCCATAAGTACCATGGAAAACAAAACAAAACTTGAGGTTATGATGGTTTAGACGCAATTAATGCAAGTTGCAGAGCCCCATTGATGGACAATTACTAAAATGGCGAATGGTTTTGTTTATAGCCTGGGAATGAGTGGACCTTACATCTGATATCAAAACGATACTATTCCGGGCAAACCAGGGAGGGTTCCAAGACGATGGAACACGCACCTTTTAAATAAAAAAAATTAAATAGAGGACCTCCATATACCACAACGCATTACAACTTCCATCTTCGGACATACTCGCAGCTACATTTGAGATACGAAATTTTTTAATATGGATTCTATATTTCTTTGTAACTGCCACAAATTGTCACAGACAGAATTACCCATTGTGGCATTTTTGTGGGTGTAAAGCCATGATAGAAATAAACAATTTACTGGTAATATGACAAGAATGTTGACATTAAAGTTTTCTTTTAAATATAAAAATGATTCGCATTCTTAACTCAAAAAGTCCAAATTTAGAGGAAAAATATGACTGAAATAATAAAAATATTTTTGGTGATTAAAGGTTCCAAAGTTCAAAAAGGACGGGGGGGGGGGGAGAGGAGATAGGGGTGAGATTACTTTTCCAATAAAGGCCACGTTTTTTTTTACAAGCCCTCTTTTGATGACTTGATGAGAATGCAAGCCCAACCAAACAGGACTTGCAAATCAAAACTGCCTCAATACTAATAGCAAACTAATCACTTCAGTCTCTAAATAAACAAATTGTGGGAAAAAATCCTCACTGTTTGTCTTCATCGCTATAACATCCACCGAATTCTTATCCAAATATGTTATCAGGCCATTTGATTCCATCATGCCCTAGCAAACCTTCCAGGCAATTTTTAGCATACATAGAGGAGTGGTTCAGATAGGGTCAGGATCGGAGGAAGCTGTCGATGTGCGATAGGACCACTTGTTCGCTTGGATACTGGGCAGCGAAATGGCAGCTGATATCTGAAATCAAAAGAAGCAGACAAATCTGAAGGTTTGTCGAAGGGGAAAAATCATTCAATCATTCAATAACTCAAAAATATGTTCTACTGATATAAATAAGTGACATTAAAGCAATAACAGCACATTGTTTTTGAGGAGCGCCCCAATTTTCAAAACAATTTTGAGGGGTTTTGCACGGCATGGTAATTGTCTAAGAAACTAAAACTGTGAATGGTTAAGCTGTGAACTT